>JAWLRI010000838.1:2505935-2533900 GCA_034781795.1 Crypturellus tataupa | reverse complement strand
CTTCTCTTCTCCTCTCTTCTCTTCTCTTCTCTTCTCTTCTCTTCTCTTCTCTTCTCTTCTCTTCTCTTCTCTTCTCTGCTCTACTCTCCTCTCCTCTCCTCTCCTCTCCTCTCCTCTCCTCTCCTCTCTTCCTTTTTTCTTTTTTTCTTTTTAAAGAAATATTAGAAGGTCTATGACATAAATTCATGGTAATACATTTGCCTCATTCGTGCCATACCACAACGTTTGCAAAACAGGAGTCTGATGCGACTTCAATAATGTCATAATCACATTGTAAGGATATCAAAGAATATTAGTCACCCAATTTAGCTTATACTTCTAAGGAAAAAAGCATGCAAGCAGATCCAAATCATTGGGCTAAAATTTCATGCTGCATTACCACTGAAGCAAGTAGGAAATTCTGATGACTCCAAGAGAATAAAAATTTTGGTACTTAGAATAAATGCCTTAGTTTTCTTGGACCTTTATTACGAAATGATATTGAAAACACATATCTAGCATAAATTCCAGGTGAGTCAGCCAATACAGAGAATTTATATGCTTGTTTCTAAGAAACTGTACCCACTGCAAAACAATAACAGAGTTTCCTCCCCATGTGTATAAAAATGTTGATTGTAATAAAGAGATTTGTTAAAAAAAAAAAAGTACAGTTTCCTGCCACTGTCCACAGTGTTGTCTCCCAGTAAACATCCTGACTCAGTACCTACTGCTTCCTGGGCACTGGAATTGTGCTGTTTTTACTGTTCATTTGTTTTGGTCTTACACTCCTACTTCTGCTGTTAAATGATTAATTAAAATGGTTCCTGAAAAAAATGGCCCATGCTGTCTCCAAAGAAATTTCGGACAGGATGAGGGATTTTGCACTGACCAGGGCCCCTCTCAATAAGCAGACCAAATGCTATCACCCTGCTCTGGAGAGCAAGAGAGTTCAACAGTATATCTGAGGGCCATACCATGCCAGTTCATCTCAATGACAGAAAACAATATCCGACATATTTAATTTAGTAGGGTGATACAGCCTTAGAGGCTTTTTCCTGTGTATTAACAGAAAATCACTCCCAAAAATCAAAGCCCTAATTAGAATTAAGACATTGCTTTAATTTATAACTGTCTACAGATATTTCAGTGTATTTACACAGTAAACCAGTGGATACAAATGGCTGCAAGCTCAATGTTGCACATTTAAAATGTGACTGTTGCTGTCAAGACAGTGCCTCATCTATTATAAAAGTTTTGGATCAGATCTTTCTTGTGGGAAATCACATAAGTTTAGAGTTTGTCTGTCCTGCTCTGAGGGAAGACAAACATTGATCCACTTACACGTCAGGGATGCATTGAAATAATGAGCAGGAAGAGAAGGAAGGGCTCCAGAACTTTGCATGACTATGGTCTGTTGCAAATAAAGATGGATTTCTCCAGCAGACCAGCAGATACTATACATGGCTCTGATAACTTTGCTAGCTTGCCATAGTTGGGATACAATATAGCAATAATGCAATTATAGCTGAATTTAGATAGAAGATTGTTTTCTGGTACCATTCGATTATTATCAAAGTATTTTAATTACTCAGCTAGGGAGATAACATATACTGGAAATATAAAACAAAACTTAATCATGATATATTTCTTCAGAGTATAATATGACCTATGGCCTTTGTGACAGAATTAAATTATTATCATAAACTGTACTGTAATCCTTCATTCATTAGAGCTGCTAAATAGATGCAATAATTTAACAGCTTTCCTTGAGTCAACTAATGATTATAAGCAGTTAAAGACATGGCAAAAGTGATAAAATGCAATTTTTTTTTTCCATCACACCAATCTAAAAAGAAGGTAAGAAAGTAAACCAACCTAATGAGAAGGTTATTAACATTTTTCAGGGAAACTTTCACAATATAGTGTTATGATCTATATCTTTGTTCTTGTATTACAAATGCATTATCTTGAGATGAATGCTGGAGATAAAATGGGCATAAGTATATCATCTATGATATTATGGGTGGGCAGGTCAGGATCTTATAAGATGGACAAATATATTTTAGGAAAGTTTGTGCATAAGCTGTTTTGAAAATCTTTAATAGAGATGACAATACACGGTAATTAAGGGTCTGAAACAAATTTCAGTGAGTTAATATTTACAATCATCATTTGTTTCCATTTAGAGAATATATTGCAGTTTAATGTAGGAGGAGGTCTGATTCCTATAACTCCTACCCATGCCCGTGTCTTATGATGTGCTACAAATCATTTTCATTTGAGAATCTAGCAGAACAGCTTTAATATCACAGTAGGCATATGGATAAATGAATATGTCAAGTTTATTGAAATCTGAACAGTAAGTTATAAGTTCCAAGCTAGTACTTTGTCCTAACTTGACTAATGTTTTTTTGTATGTTGTCAGTAAACCTAAAAGGAAACCATTATCCAAGTGAATAGGAGAGCCTTCATAATTAAAATTTTAAATGAACATAACCAAAAACTAAGCCTGTATGTGTTATGAAGGTTTGTGCATTAGTAATTCTAGCAACTTTTATGGGAATATATAGGAAGAAAGGTTGATATAGCCAAGGATAAAAACAACAATCTGATTGCTTGATGGATAAAGGATTTTCTGAGGCCAACCATTATCGGAATATATAGGAAAGATTAATAAGGATCACTTGGTAAAGGTAAAAGAGATGTGAGTATATAGAGGGCACCTGTTAAAGATTAGGGAGGGCCCTCCTCTGGGACTGCTCACAGGGCTGCTGGCATTCCAGGATTCATGGGAAGGTTGTTGAAATACCCTAGACCCTGGGCTTAGAAGGAACTGCCGGGCTGTCCCTGTTCTTCCTTCTTCCCACAAATTTTACATGATTGGTTCAGAGTTTATGAACTCAGCTACTTTCAAGTGGTGTTTTGCATTTTAATTTCTGCTTGTTTCTATGGAGAAGCTATATAGTTTGTGGGAAAAAAAACATCTACATGAAAAATAAAAGTAAAGTTAATTGGCTAGGGAAATTAAGCAGTAGATGTTTTTTCACACAGTAGATGTTTTTTCAGTGTCTGTGGTGTTCACAGTAGGCTAGGACTCTCATCAGCTCATCTAGGGATCTTCCAGATCATGTCCCCAGCGGCAGCAATACTGGAAGTATTAAAGCAGAACAGCTTTTGGTAGTTCCAGATGGCTGATGAGTTCCCTTCTCACGGCTGAGCCATGGAGCCATGAATGCCAGTGAGCTTCAGATTCTCTGCAACTAGCGCCTCTCTGAATGCTATTTGCAACCATGCAGGTAACAAAAAATAGGAACGCAATGGCACTACATCCTACTTTGCTGTTCTTCTTCTCCATCTTTCCAAAGAGCATAGAACAGTCCCTGTGATAGAGGCTAATATCAGCTGGACTGATAGCTAGAGAATTAGATTATCCCTGACATTACCATAGTGGAACATTATTTCACTAGCAATCTTTATTAATAACTCATATTTTTTCTTTGTCCATTCTATTCCCAAGTCCTTTTACTTGCCACCTACCTTGCATCTTTTTCAATTCGAGCTCTAGAGGCAGTAACCTAGATGTCTGAGCTGTGAAAGAAAAGGATGTGAAATAAAAAATCTAGATAAGCAAATTTACTATTTTTTCACTGTCTACAGCTCACTATAATTAGCACTCTGCACTGAACAATAGACCATGTCAGCTTCATGCAGATATGCATCTGCATCTAAGCATACAGTATCATTTATCTGTTTTTCTCTGTATATCTGTAGTCTACACATGATATCTTCAGAAAATACTATCAGAGTTCCACTAGTGAGTATTTTAACTGATAACTTTAACGCATTTAATGGAGTTCATGTTGCACCATTAGTGGAAAATGTGAATTTCTTACTATCTTCAGAGAAGGGCAAAATGACATAGATGTGAGCTTAGCTTTTGTAATGTGGCTGCTTTATTCAGTTAGTGGATGTTATTTATGATATTCCCTAAGGGCATGCACTTTTTAGCCCAAAATAAAGAAACAGAATCTTTAAAAAACAGGAAAATATTAACATGATTGTACAAGATCAAGAATAAACAGAACTCTGACACTCCAAGTGAAGTTTCCGATAAAACATTTCTCATTATTAAAGAATATTCAATTCTAAGCTTTTCAACCGTTCTAAATTAAGATGTCCTGTAAAAAGATCACAACCAAACTTCCCTATTTTGTATTTTATAAATATCTGAAGATAATGAAAAATAAGCTCTTTCTGGAAAAGAACTATATCAAAAACACCCTGGAACTGTCACAAAAATTCCTGTCTGTTTCTGTCAGGACTTTCAAAGGGAGATGTACAAAGTTCCACATCTGTGTAGATGTTTATGAATCTTCTCAATCTTCAAGGGGATCTTTGTAATCTCCTTTGCTGTAATCCAGACCTTCAAAGCTTAATGTATTCCTCTAGCCATATCAATAGCTAATCTACCTAATTTTTCTAGGCAATTGTTTTGCATCATTGGCCTCAATGCCATGCTGTTCAGTTTAATTCTGTTGCATAGTTTTTCATTTTTTCTATTGTTTTTAAAAATATATAATTTTCTGTTCTTAAATATAATTGATTGCTCCTTTCTGTTTAGATTGTAAAATGCGGTGAAAATTCCTGATCTATTACTTCTTCGCTACATATTGCTTCATATGTTCACATCTTTATTTCTTCTTCTTCATTACCTTCATAGTAAACAACCACACTTGTCTCAATCCCTCAAAAGAAAAGAAAAGAAACTGAATACAATAGGATGACTTTTGTTGAAAGAGCAGCATTGAAATTGTAATATTATGTACACTCAAATTAGGAAACTTGAATGTCAAGATGTAATTTATGTTCTTTCCCTTTCTTCTTTCCTCTCTTGTGTCAGGCTGAATTCTGTTCTATTTAATTACGTTATCATATACTGTTTTGTTACAGAGCCCTTCTGTCTTGTTAAGATCACAAAATGGACAGTACTTAATACTGAATAATTATTCAATATTTTGTTTTCTTCTCATTATTTAAAGTCTGGTCCATGCCTTATTTACTGCACACTATTAAAACCAACTTTAAAGTGGGAGTTATTAAAATTCTTCTGGGCTTTCCTATGGTATTCATCACTTTAATATTTGGACACTTCTTAAGTATGAGTGGATAAAACTGACAGATAAGTGGCCATTTTGCTTATTTATGGACAGGGAATCGAGACAGAGAATGAACAGCAGCAAAAAATGTCCACTCACATTTGCTATCAGTCTTTCAGAACAGATTAATACTTTGCAGATCTGCATATGCTTACAGCTGAAGAGTTGTCACTGGCACCATTTGAGAGTGTGGGGTGGAAAACAGGCACTTGGATCAAGAACCCAGGAAACAATATATATACCGATAGTAAAAATATTTATTTGAATTCACTGGTTTCACCAGTCCCTCAAAGCCAGAAGGAAACCGGTCTTCAGGCTTAGTTCAATTGCTTCAAGGAGAAGACCATCTTTCTATACCAGCAAGGCCTTCTTATGTGCACCTTGCTAGTCCATATCTTCAGCAAGAGACATGAGCTTTGCAGACATCTTAATTTTTCAAACAAACAGGAGGGTTTCACTGTCATGAGTGTGACAGAACTGCTTGAGAAGCAGTGGGACTTGGAGAAAAGTAGAGCCTAGCAGAAGTTCTGGCACTGCAGAGGCTTGCTTGAAGTGACTGCTTCCAGGATGGTTGGTGTGTGTGGAATCTACTTCTCCATAATTCCCTAGGCAACACAATCTGCTCTCCTAGCACATACTAATAAGAGTGAATGGAGGGTGGAGCCAAGTGGCACTGTGCCAAACTCTTTTGTACTCCCTGCAGAGGTGGCAGCCTGGTGGTGCCATACAGCTGATGGGCCACAGCGTGGTGTCTGGTGCTGGGCCAACGATGGTAGCAGATCAGTTTCGTCTGATAGGCTTTGCTCGAGCTTCTTCTAAGCTCATTATAATACCAATACATGACCACTCCTCACTGAGCACGCTCTCTAGATTTTCGATTAACTTGGGAGACTTTTTTAAACCAATGAATAACAAAAGTAAGTATGACTAGAGTCACTTAAGCTCCACCTAAATGTAAAAGAAAATATATAAAATGAGACCTAAGGGGGTAAGAATTAAGAAGGAAGAAGGAAGAGGAGAGAGGGAAGACTCCATCATAACTTCTGGATCAGTCGACAGCCTTTCCTCCCCTTGGGTCAGGACACTGCCTGAGGAGCCCTCTCCCATCTTCTGGGTGAGTGATGATTGCACATTTGTACACTAGGCACTAGCTAAGAACCGCACACTGTAATAGAGAATTTCCTACATCAACATCCGAAATCTGTTTTCCAAATGTTGCATTTGAATAAATTGTACTATTTGTGAACCCGACCACTTGTCTTGAAGGCAATTGGACCTACAGTCAGCCTGTTGGTGAATCTGACACTGCGAGAGTTGAGCTTATAGTGGAACTTAATTCGCTCCAAGGAAGGCGATCTGAACGACGGTCAGCAGACTGTGAGTGAATCCGATACTACCAGAGATGAGCTTAGAGTGGATCACAGTATTGGGGAACTCGATTCGTTCTAGTCCTCAGCTGACTGCCAGAGTTGGGCGTATAGCTAACACAGCATTTGGTATCCTTATTAAGAGACCTCTAACCTTTGAGGATTGCAGGGGGACTCATCTCCTACCAGATTTGCCTCCCCATCAAACTGCAACAGTGAGATAAAGGCTACCAGGAAGTACCACTGATATAAATAAGACCTTTACTACATCCTGCTCTAACTTGCCGAGCGGGTCTGGCACATGCTAAGAAGAAAAGCTAGCACCCCAGCTGTTATGGAGGAAACTTTCCCAATTCACTGCATTGCGTCTGCACAGAAAAGAAACAAAGAAGCATAGAGGAGCAATCTGGAATTTTACATGCAGCAAATATATTTGGGACAGGACAGCAGAAGGTGGCAGTAAGGCAAGTAACGACAAGAAGGTCAAGTGTATTGGTCTGGGATGAAAAGACAAACAAGGCCATTGGCAGCTTATGCCAACTCTCCAATTTAGAAAGCAATAAATACTGACTACATTAACCCATTCCCTGTCTTGGGGGAACACATCTATAACCATGAAACACTGTGGAGAAGGCCAGGTCTAAAGTGGACCTGCTAAGCACAAAGACAGAGCTGCCAGCTGGGAGTCAGACACCTTGACCAGGTGGAGTTTCCTCTTCACCCAAGTCCATGGTGAGGTCACAGCAGGACTGGTGGCCTTCGTTGGTATGAGTGCATTCTGGGCAGAGCACGGTTGGGTGCTGCAGGGTAAAGATTGCTTTCCACTTGTTAGATCAATACTACTTAGTCAACAAATATTTTATTTAATGTTACTAAAGTGTGTAGTTCTGGCTTTATGGTTACCTCACTCTTAAATTTCCAAATAGTACTCTTGTTTTGGAGAATTTGTTTTCTGCTCACTGAAAGAAGGACCTCAGGGACAGTGAATTGAGAAAGAAAATCTGCCAGGAGAAGAGGGTAATAGTTGCACAGGCAGTTGTTATTCCTTGCACTTTCTAGCTTTTGAACTATGGTCTTGTGTATCTAACAATGCTATTTCAAAAGTTATGTCATATATATATGTGTGCCTATGTATACAAGACATTTGACTTGCAAAATACACACTGAAAAACAAGCATGCTAATTTTCACAAAATTCAGAAGCAGGATTAAATTCAGCACACAAAGCATTGCTATTCAATTTGATTATTTATCCAGAGTATCAATGTTTCTCAATCACAAGGTAGTAATATTATTCTTTATATTTCTTTTCTATTGGCTGAAATTCCAGGGCTAGCTTTTAGCTGGACTTCTAGAAGACACTGTCTCCACACAAAACCTTTTCATAGATGACTCGGAAAACACACCGTGAGACTTCAATGAGAAATGTACCCTTCCTCAGTCATCTTTCTTTCAGATGTAGTGTAGGTAGTATTATCTTTCAAAAACTGAAATAAGGTGTTTGTTTTCGGAATAAGCAATTTTTTTTTTTTTTTTTTTCTGACACTAAATATTCTGAGCAGCCTGCTATAAATGATAACCTCTGAATCTTGTCTCATATAGCTGTATTCTCTGAAATGTTGTATACTATATACTGAAATGTTTTCATACGCTGTTGACTTTCCTGTCTTTTCCTAAGATTTTTCTTTCTTATTGAGTGGATGAAATTTTGAAATGAGATCAATTTATTGGTAACAACTAAAATAATTTCCATCCTGAGCAATCTCCCAGTGATACATAAAAGAGGCCACAGCTGGCATTTTCTTTTTATCTCACAGCTCTGGAATCACTGGAAAATTACATGGTGTTATATAAAAAAAAGCTAAAATTAGTAACACTGTTGTAACTTTTAAACTGTCCACAGCCTTCATGAGCTGTTGAGATGCCACTCCTGTGCAAATGGGAATCTCTGAAGGGGAAGTTAGAATAGCTGAAGCAGGAGATGTAATACTTCAACTAAGATAAGTCATCTAAGGCATATTAAACACCCTAGGAAGAGGGCACCATTTGCTCTTGTAAAAAGTGCGCATGCATGACATATGAAAAATATATCCATTGGAAAACCATGAATTATGCAAATCATCAGGTAATTTTCTGTGTAAAAATTAGGTAGCATGTGTTGTCTTAACTCCATGATTCTGAGTCACAGAAACATTTGCTAATGCTTTAGGTAAGTTCCTAAAGAGTTCAGGCTGGTAAAGATTGCTGCTGGATTACAGGCTACAAGGCACTTCCAAATGAGATGCTGAAATTTTGTTTGATTTAATTACTCTAGTGCTTAATGTCTAAGCAAAATATGCTAGGGAATCATGTAGCAAGTCTTCCTAAATTTCAGTCCATTAAGCATTTCATTTTTTTGGGAATGCTCAAATCTCACTTAAATTACATTGATAATATGTCATTCAGCACTGAATGTGGATGGTATGACCCGTGGAAGAAAAAAATGGTAGCAGCTTCTTCTCTAACAGCTACTGATTAGCACAGTCAGTCAGGAAGGAGGAGATCCAGGATCTGTGCTAAGGTCAAATCCTCATCACCTACTTCCCAGAATAAAAAATACAGAGAAAGGGAAGGAGAGTACTGCTGACAAACATAAAAAAAAGTGTTGTTGTTCATATATTTGATTACAGGATTCATTGGGGCAGATAAAAGGGACTCCTGGTTCTAAGTCAGGCGTTATCTTACCCATTCATTATTTATTATATTCAGTCTTGAATTCTGATCTTCCTCTATCTTAAAACAGTTAAAAAAATAGTACCCTTGCTTTCAAGTTGTGAGTCTTAGTGTCTCAAAACTGTATTCAGAGCTATTGCAAAACATCTTGAATGGGACATGCCAAGAGTAGCCACATCCCTTTCATCCCAGGAACATTTAGCAGACTGGTACTCTTAGGACATAGTCAAGCCGTGGGACTCTCTGTAGCTTTCCAGGTGGGACTCACCGCAGCTTTCCAGGTTCTAGGAAAGAATATGAGATTTCAAGTATATCTTAACCACATCCTGAGAATATAGCGAATTTGGTAAAGATGTATCATCTTTCCTCCTTCTATTCTCTCTGTTCTCTTTTCTAGTGCCCTTGTTCCCACTGGATAGAAATCCAACTATCTCAAGGGAAGAAAAATGTTCTAGCGGGTCCCCTGGCTGGGATAAGAAAAATGGGATTGAGCCTTTCTAGTTAAACATTAAGGTGGAGAAATTAGGTTACTAACTCCAGATATAGTATCCCATTTGGCATCTGAATAGGTTTGTCAAACTGAGTTGGAGCAATGTAGGGTTCAACTCTCAGTTGCCCTGTCACCCTGCAGAAGCCCTCTGGGCTCTCTATATGTGGCAGCGTGTAATTACATATTTCCATGTTCTTGAGTTATTTTTAATTTAGAATGAAATATATAGTAGTGCTGGCTAATTACCTGGGAACTCTGCATGTTCTCAAGGCCTCTGTGAATAGAAGGACACTAAAAGATAGATCTTCCAGGACTATGTAGGGGAAATATGTCCCTTTGGAGGTGGCAGGGTGGGGGTTAATGAAAAAAAAAAGGATATTTTAAAATGTCTAGTTTGAGGAATGGTTTGGTGGTGACCTGCATTTCTTTCTACCTCTTTAAAATCACCTTTGTTTCCATGGAAACAAAAAGAAAGTTGAAACACTAGGTAAATCTAATAGTTGGATAGAAATCTGCTGGTATAGTAGTTATATATGTTCAGCAGAAAGAACAAATGAAGCAAGCAAACAAACAAGGGATTCTTTACTGGCAGGCAATGTCAATGATGACACCAGAATTATTTATTATTATTATTATTAACACTTCTGTGAGAACATATATATCACTAGTGTGATATTTTGGCGTTTTTTTCCCCTAAGTGATTTAAGCAGAGAGGAGAGACTAGACTTTTTTGGATATATTTTTTCACTTTCTTTCAGTGACATAAGGGATGATCTATGAGATCTATTGATCTATGAGAATCTTTTTAAGAAGTATTTTGCTTTGGAGATCAGAGGGGATGAGTACATTACTGTAGGCTCCAAATCCTTAGATCCAGAACTCTCGGAGGGGCTGAGAGAAGGTCTAGGAAGAAGATTGAAGAGGGATCATGTCTGGAGGCAACATTGCCTAGGGAGAGCAAGAAAAGGTCACTGTGAGAATGGGACTAATCAGTCTGTGAGCTATGGATGCTCTGTTGAAGTTCAGTTCCAGCTGCACCAGTCTTAACTGCAGAATAGTAGAGCCTAAAATATTATCTTCATTCTCTATTTTGTCATTGTGCTGACTGCTGTGTAAACCACTAGGACAGTCATAGCTCAGGAGCCACATTACTTATTTAGAGATATTGCAGCTGTATGTCAGGTAATCACTGCTGTGAGCACTACAAGTCTGGTCCAGTAGGTAGATCTTATTTTACAGGAGGTCTAGACTCTAGTTTTGGGCCAGAGACTTACTGAACCAGGCTGGGTTCCCTGTTAACTTTGGGTTTTATCCCCAGTTTCTCATTACCACAAAAACACATAAAAAGAATGACACATACACACATACCGTGTTGTTATCATGCAGTCAGCCATTAGATCTTTCACATACCCACTCTCTCTCATCACTGGTGTAGGAGGTGAAGCAAAGTAAATGTGAGGTGAATATATGGAAAGGATATTTCAGAATACAACCTCAGAGGGCTCAAGTGTGTGATTCAGTAGAAGAGCACTCTGCCTGACATCCTCCTGTGTCACTCAGAGTCCTAAAGAAGAGGAAAAGGATTGGTTGACTGATAGTGATCCTCAGCTTATGCCAGTGAGCACTGTGAGGGATATAGTGGGACTCTCACCATCATAGAATTAGAATAAAATTATACCCTTGGTAAAGCCTAGCTTTCTTTTTTTTTTTTTTTTTTCTTCCAATCTAGACTGCTATGTAGTGCTACGGTGTTCTAAATGGCTTTCACACTTGGCAGGTGAAGTTTAGTTTCTCTCGGTGGTTTGCCTGATAATTTCCCATTTTCCATGTGGAAAATTCATGTGCATGGAATTCTTGAGTTGGGTTCATGAAATCAGTTTCTTTTCTTCTACAGGCAAACTAAACAAGGAGCAAAGGATGATAAGAGCCGCTCAGGTGCTTCTTCAGAACTATTGCAACTAAGCGATCATTTATGTTTAATTAGTTTATTTTATTAACAACAATGCATTTAGATGAAGACACTGTGTAACACTCCTTTGGCACTATTCTGTAGAAAATACATACTTTTTTGAATAAGGAATAATATTTCCTGGCTGACTTTTCTCAGCCAAAATAAATTAAATTATGTTATAAAACATATATTACGTATTTACTGCCAGATGGATGCATCCTCATTTTAATCCATATGCAAAGTCATGTTCTTGCATGCTCAATGGATGCTAAAAACAGATTTTTGCTCTGAATTTTGGAACTGACAATTTTCATGGGCAAAAATTATGTAATGTAAGAAATTGCCTATTCTTTGAAAATTAAATATATAGTGAATCTGAGACAGAAAAGTAAAATATCTGGAAAATTATGTTTTACAACACTTTCTTTCATTATTGAATTCTTCAACAACAAAAGTAAAGTTATTGGAGTGACATGCTATATCTATAAAATTTGTTCTCTTTGACAAGCACTTTCCACATCTCTTAAATACATTCGTCAGTAATTATATTGCTTATTCTCATTCTGTTTTTCACAGTCAAATATACTCAAAGAAAGTAAACAATGGTTTCTAGCACTAGCTCTGCTGACTCAACATTTCAATTGAATTAGCTGAGGAACAAGCCATTTCATACAATTTTTTAAAAAATTCTCCTTTGGTTTGTACAACAGCACTGAGGAGGTTGATTACAAAACACTCATTCCTCGCCAGATCCAAACTTAAACTAAGGAGAAATAAAATGACAATATTTCTATCTAATAATAGGGTATAACCACTAAGTGGCAATGTATATAGTTAACACTTTATTGCCTAAAGTCATTGTTAATTATCATTAAGAATAAAATAAACTGTATCCACCAATCACTGCAGAGCCACTGGAATTTAGCTCTTATATATTATACTATACTATAATATACTATATTAGGATTCATACTACAAAATTCATACCAGAAGCCTGTATTCTATACCCTCTTTTAAGGGTTTTTGCCACTTATTAAGTTATCCATTACTTCCCTCTATAATCAGGAACCTTTTGAATCATTGCTAGTGTAAACTCGACTTGATTTTCCAAGTAAAAAGAGATTAGTGAGAAGCAGATGCCACAGTGTCTCGGATGGCCAAATACAAAGTATCCATTAACTCTAGCATGACAATACTGATAGTCTTTGTGGTCCAATAACTTCTTCCAGGCACTTAAGTGTAGGACTTCAAGCTGTTTTTAACTACAGGCTGCTAAAGGCACTTGACTACCAGGAAAGTGTACAAGCACGAGTTGAAATACTAGATATTAAAATTACATGAGCTTAAGGGGAGATCCAAATATGACCTAGGCATTATGATAGTGCTGTAGTGCTGCCATACCATAAAAACTGAGTGGGATTCAGAGTGAATGGCTGTGCACTGAAGTTTGAAAGTCACAGATGTCACACTGAGAAGGGAAATCTTAAATCAGTCAAGCAGAAACTGCCAGAAAAGATATTTCTCATCTGCATTTAAGGGCAAATCTCACTTCTGCATTTTGTAACGTCTGTGGGTATGTGAAACAAAGCTGGATGTCTTTTCCATTCCCCCAAAGTGCTTATTAGTATGGACAATAGGAAAAGCTATAGCAGTTGTCTTTTCTCAAGAACCTTGAATTCAGCACACCTCATCTAAGAGAGTCTAAACTCTTGACCCCCACTTCCTTAAATATTAACTTCACCCCTAGACTTTTAGATGCCCTGAACAAAGCTTCCCTTTTGAGTTTCTCACTTACAGAAATTTGGCCAGATGTAACAAGAGTACTGGGGCTGGAAGAAGGCAAATGAACACGATGATGTGGTGATGAGAAAGCAGACCCACTGCACCTCAAGCCATTTACACATTTTTACCACAGGCAGCAAGCAAACAGCAAACAAAAAATCACAGAAGCAGATCGGACATTTGAGTATATCTCATTTGGGACAAGAATGCTAACTGTGAGGATATAACCATGTTCACCTTGGTTCTCCTTCCTTGGGTTCCATGATTCTTGTTTGCTTAAGCATGAAGACAGATATAGTAGGAAAATGTTTCTTCAAAGACAGAAACAGTAGGAAAACGTTTCTTCTCTCATCCAAGAATAGGTTTCAAGGACCTGCGTAAAAGCTGAATCTCCCTGGGCATAGACAGGAGCTTAACTCAGGTTGCCATTTCCTGGACAAGTAATGCTCCAGGTCAGCAAGCAATGCAGGACTGTCATTCATTTAGCCTACTGAGTCTTCATGGGGCTGAATTTGAGGCCAACCATTTGCAGACTCGGGATTTGCAGTAGCGAAAATATAGGTACTCAGAAATGCTCCAAAAAACTTTAAAATATATAGGACGGAGACACCTAAGTGGAGTTTTCTTGATTAGTGTCCTTAATGTAAGGCAAAGATACATCAGATAAGGGGCACTTTAAATGCCTAATTGCTGTTTTGGACCCCAATCATACGTGATTTAATATTCCTAGAATGTTATATAGAACAGTTTTCTATTACGCTAATAAAGTGTAATAGTGAAAATGGATTGACATAAAAAGTGGTTTATGTCTAGTTAGTGGAGGTCACAAATAGTTTGAATTTACCTCTGCATGATTCTTCGTAGACTGTTGGGAATCATGGGGCAGGCTGTATTCTGTACTGTACAGGTGTACAGGGGGGTACCTCTGTGACCCCGGGTGCCGGAGCATGCCCAGTCAGGCCACCAGGCCTGACTGGGCAACTCATCACACCTGTAAGGAAGGTTCTGGCACCTGGGAGGTGGGGGACAGAGTGGTCTGCCCTGTCCCTAGGCCTGCCCAGCACCAGGGCTCGCCCAATCACAGAGCCCCTGAAATTAACATATCCCCAATCACACCTTTCTTCTCCCTGTAACCGAAGTTATTTAAGTTTGTGTTATTGTCTAATAAAGTTGGCTGTCGACTTTAACTCATATCAAGTGGTTTGTCGGCAGTCCATGCTGGGATACCCCCCGACCCTTTGGGTGGCCGGCCTATCCGCCTTTCCTGACCTGATCTGGACCTGGGATCCGGGATGGTGGTGAGTCATCTCTGCCGCTCCTCCCCCCCGCAGCAGCCATGACGGACCCTGGGGTGAGTGACGCTCCCGTGATCAGTGTGGGATGATCACGATGTTCAAGAGGCCCACAGGAGCCCATGTGGGAGAGGGACGCCCCAAGACGCACGAGGGGACGAACACCCGTCCGTCCGCTTACAGTAGACTGATTAAATTCTATGAATAATGTATGTTCTTTTTGCATACTAGATAGGAGAATTATGCATTGCTGAGTGGAAATTTAAGTCGATTGACCAAAATTCCATAGCTAGCCAGGAAAGATGGAAAAAAGCACATGCGAATCTCACTTTGATTTCTTTAACTTTGTTAATCTTCATTTAACTTTTTTATTATTATTTATTTATTTTTACCAGGATATATTTCAGATCTCCATGAATTTGGACTTTATAAGTTTTGGATCTTAGAGATTTTCAGCATTACTTTTTTCTCCTGACCCTGAGTGATCATTTTTCAGAACAAAAACTCTGTTTATATTTTTTTATTCATATGTAATGAAGAAAAGATTGATACCACGCTTCCATCACTGAAGGCAGAATGATAGAGCTGTCCTTTTTTACACTTTGACTTTACACTTTTCCCTAACCTAGACATACACTTCAAATCACACACAGCGTGAATACTATTCTATTTGGTTCTTCAGTAAGTGTTTTGGGCTTGCCAGAAATCTGCCATTCTGCATTGCAAACAAATAGGTAAGCATTAAGAGTTCCTTTTTCCCTTTTCTTTCCCTCGGTATGCTTGCACCCTTCTCTTGAAGGCATTACCATTCATCAAGAAGATAGTGATTAGATTGGTACATTACTCTACCATTCATGAGTGAATGAACTGACCCAGCAAACAATATTGCAGCAAACACAACCACTCTTTGCTGGATATTGCCAATCACCACAGAGCTTTTTCTTCCATAAATGGATATTTCCTGGGGAGAGCTGATAGTGGTTTAGCTATATTTACTCTCTACTGGGAGTGACCTTATATTGCCAGATTTCCATGGAGCTTTTCTGTACAATATAGTAAAACTCCCTATCACATTTTCAGGTGGATAACATATGCTTGATGTTTTGTATCCTCTACAGATAATGTGTTGTATGGTTGCAGTTGTCATTAATGATAGGTAAGAACTATTTAATATCTAGCTAAGGAGATCATTATGATGGTTTCAGCTGCAGACTCTTATACAATATTTTGCTGAAGTTGAAAGCATAAATACAATTGAAACTTGAATGTGACATTGGCATCAATGAAAGCAACTTTTAGATGTGTTATTATTGTCTAGAAAGAGGAAGGTAACTGTCAGGAGTGGATTGCCTATCCCATTGCTCAGGTATATAGTTTTGATAACACTTTTAGTGTGAATCTCTCTAAAGTACATAATTAATCATATTATGACAGGGTTATATCTTGATTCTATACACATCATTACCCTTATCTCTAAGAAGGATATTATCAGTGGGTATATATACATTTATGTTCAGCACACAGTTAATGACAAGGTACATGCCCAGACTGTGCTCTAACTAGCAATAAGGAATCATATCTGTCAAGGAAACTTGAGTGAAAGAGATTATGAGATAATAGATTTCACAACACTTAAAACAGGAAGAAGTAATAATAGGAAAATAAAAATCATTAGATTTAAGGAAGAAAGACTTCAAAAAAATAAGAGAATTATCAGCCTATTGACTCAAGTCAAGTCTTGACTTGATGTCTAGTTAAAGCCTTGATGTCTAGGAAAAGACACCTGGCAGGATTTTATAGAATCATACTGAGGTCACAAGCACAGACTATCCCAAGATCTCCTTCATCCCAATGAAGGAAAATAAAATGAGGAAGAGAAATCACCTTTGCTAAATCAGGAGTTCCTGTCTGACATCAGAGAAGGAACATATTTAAGAAGGAAGATAAAAGAAATGGGAAGCAAGTTTTATTGCATATTTATATATGAAAGTACAGCTTGAGAATATAAAGGCAAAATGACTGCACTTCAGCGATTTGGGAATGAGCCTGAGAGAGGAAAGAGAATGCTATCTACAGAGGATACCAAAGAAGTTTAATGACTTTTTCTTTTTTTTTTTTTTTTTCATTAATCCTCTCAATACAAAAGTCAGATGGGATCAGGTAGCTTGTAGATTGAATTCCTACAATAAAGACAGACCTCAGAATGAGTTAAGGAGAGTGACCTCAGGGTGAGTTAGGGCTCTACAGCATACTGGGTTCCTAAGTAAGATGTTTCTAAATAAGCAAGAAGCAGCAGCATCCTAGAGTATGTAAGAAAGAATAATTCTTATTTGTTACCTTTGAGATATCACTGAACATGAGTGAGACACAAGGGGAATAGAAAAAAAAAAGATTCCTTTATTTACTTAAAAAAGAAGAAAAAAGAATTATAGGCAAGTCAACATTCAATACTTGTACAAATGATCGAAAAACTATTTGTAAGCCCCTGGAAGGGAACAAGGAAATGAATAACAGCCAAAATGGATTTGTCAAGAAAAACACATGTCAAACCAATTTAATTTCCTTCTGTGACAGAGCAGAAAACCTTCTGGACAGGGAATAGGCAGTAGATGTCATATATCTTGAATTTAGTAGAGCTTCTGACACTGGTTTATGACATCCTTATAAGCAAGCCAAGGAAATTTGGTGTATAGAAAAAGTGATTGGAAAGCTGTTCTTAGAGAGCTGGTACCATAGTTCTGTCAAACTAGAATGAAGCATTGAGCAGGGGTCTACAGTATTCTCGATACTGACTGGAGGTATTGATTGTTTTTGCTACCATCCTATGCTATAAAATAAGAAATTGAATTTGTGGACAACATCAAGCTGGGTGGGACTTCAGGTTGAGAAGCGAATTGGTATTGAGTCACACACAATTGGAGATGTGACCTGAAAAATTAGTCTGGATTCCAATAGGGATAAGTGCACTCAGTTGAACAAATATATTATTTTGAGGTAGCAGAAAAGTTCTAGAAACTATAAAGAATCATGAGCCAAAGAAGAACCGATGATGTCAAGCTGTGGAGAAAAAGACCAAAAGCATATCTGGATGCATCCATTTCTCCATTTGTTCTCCTCAGCTTCAGGAAAACCTCATCTTAAACAGCATGTGTATTCTGGTGCACTGCTCTGCAGAGAAGTAATAAACAACTAGGAAAGAGCACAGACAGAACCAATTAATGAAGCCAGAGATTCTTCATTTGCTTCTCCCTTCCTTCCTGCCTCCCCCTGCTTTTTCTCCAAACCACCCAAAAAAAGGGATGAACAAAAACAAACAAACAAATAAACAAACAAAAAAGCAAAATTGATAGAGAGTTCAGCTAAGAGAGAAGCAGTATCAGTCAGTCTAGGAAGGCAGTATCACTTTAGTGTCTTCCAAGGAAATGATTCCAGAAATTGTCCTCCTATTCTTTGAATTTTGTCACATATCTTATCTAGAAGGGGTTAAAAACATAAGACCATTAGAAGTGTATCATAAGCAAGTACAGTATGATTTTTTAAGGTCAAATGTACTTTCTATTATGCCAGGGAATGTAATTCTGATGAAAAGAAAGATAATGCATTTGCTCAGAGACTGGGAAAATTTAGGGTTAAGCTGTGCATGTTAAGCTACTGTAAGCTTTTATTATCAAAATGATTCTATTTTCAGAAGTTACTTGAACACTTGTGAATCTAAATCTCATCAAAAATTAACAGAGATTGAGAATAAAGGGCTACCAGATCTGAAGCACTCTTTATCTGTCATTGAAAATTGTAGAATTTAGAGATTTTTGTTGATTTTTGCTGATTGTGAAAACCAACATTTCAAGAGAAATGTACAAAAAAACATATTTTTACCTCTCTGCTCAAATTCTATGGTGTACTTATTTAACATTATTGAACAGTTCTTGTGAAAAAACAAAAAGTTTAATCTTGCTTAGCATTAGACGGCAGCACAGTATCAACAGGCTACTCTCTAAGGAATGCTATTACTCTTCACAGATTCTGCATTCTATTCCTTTCTCCCTAGGTTTATAGATTGCCTTTTCCCATAAAAGGCACTTTATTTTGAGACTGACGTTGGTGTCATTAAATTATGCTTCACTGAAATGAATAATGATTCATCTGTAACATCAGAAGTCAAAAACATTCAGTTTCAAGATTTATATTTTTTCTACTGTGTGGGTGGAAGAATAGAAGAGAAAAAATATGTACTCTAGTATTAGACTTAAATTTTATTTTCTTAAATGCTAAAACTACTCAAATGGGAATAAAATAATATTATGAAGAGTGAATATTTAATGAAAATGTACCTCCATTACGAAATGTGTGTATGCTTTGAGAAAGTCAAAACTGAATAAAACATTCAAATTAAATTCTAGACATATGCTAGTAACTTCCCAATCAATTCAATCACTTGTCTCACTTGTAGCAGAGATAAAAGCAAATGTCACTAACAAGTTATGCAAAATACTTTGAATCTCAGATACTTTGTATGCAACGATACATATTTTTTGAAAGAATACTTCTGTAATATGTCACAAAAATGAATCTTCCCTGCTTACTGACTTTGTAAATGGTCAGCTATTCTCATAATAGATATACATACGTGCCCATTTTAACTCATTCATACCTTTGAGACAGATGATTTCAGAGGTTTTGTTAATTTCTGTGGACCATCTGAGAGAAAATGCATCTTAAGTAAGTAGTGCACATGAGACCTAGCTGTTTGCATCTGGCAAGTTTTTTTTTTTTTTTTTTTTTTTTTTTTTTTTTTTTTTTTTTTTTTTTTATAGTAATTTAGCACCATGGTGACTACTCATCACTAATTAACAGTTTGCACTAGAGTAAGACTATCCAATTCAGCAGCAGCCCATAAATGTGCTAGAAACATTTTATATATATATATATACACATACATATATTTATATAAATGACTTAACTGTAGGAAGCAATAAGGTGTAAATAGCTTTGTCCTTCTACCAGGGAAATGTTCTGCTTAAAAACAGGCAGGATGTAATTAGCAGGGTAGAGTTTACATGTCTGTGTAGCTTAATTTCCAAAACTCTCTACTTTGGGTATCTCTAGGTATTGTGCATTTGTACCTTGTCAGAATACTGAGTCATCTAGGCATTGCCTAAATTATTAAGACAACTCTTTCCTTTGTCAACACATTGGATTCAACTGCAATGATTTAAATCATCAGAAAAGCAAAGTCCTTAAGATTACTAACATCACATAAAACCTTCCAGGGGCTTCAATCTAGCTACGGATTATTGTTAGAAAAATGTTTTATTCAGACTAAGAGGGCCTAAACTGACAACACGAATGAATTCTCATTAAAGAGCGGGCAGGTCTGTGAACATGCACAGAGGTAGGCTGTTAACAGTGGAATAATTGTAATTAAATACAAAACTAAACTTGAACTTGACTGACCTATTAAATATTATTGCAAATTTACCATACAAGTTGCTATTAGCTAATCGAATGTCTGCAGCAATCAGACTGATTGATTAAATGTATAGAGATTTTGGCCTTTGTTTTGCTATGAATCTAGCTCAGCAGTATTTTTAGAATTTCATTTTTCTTTGATTAAATATAAGGTATTTTCAACTTTCAGATCTCACATGGCAATATATTAAATGATTGTTAGCAATAAGTTATAAGAAATGACTGTGTATATGAACAAACAAACATAATTTTTTTTTTCAATCTTTGATGACTGAAATCTACTTTTGGATTCCTTTTTCTACTAGCTATACTTCTAGAGCCCTATTTCTCTCCTCTACTTATGTTACCAAACATTAACTTATTTTCCTCCACATCTGTTATACAGTATATATACATCTGGAACATATGGAGCTCAGCATAGGCCAGGATGATGCGTTAGTCAAGATCTCTGGGTAACGATTAAAGGGCAACAGGGGTGACACTGTGGTGCAAGTTTACTACGTGCCTACCGACCAGGAAGAGGAAGTGGATGAGGCCTTCTACAGGCAGCTGCAAGAAGCCTCACGATCCCAGGACCTAGTCGTTACGGGGGAATTCAACTATCCTGATGTCCACTGGAATAATCGCACAGCTAGGAGCAGACAGTGCAGGAGGTTCCTGCAGAACATCGCACATAACTTCTTGATGCAGGTGGTTGATGAGTCAACAAAGGGAGAGGTGGTGCTAGATTTGATACTAAAAAACAGAGATGGTCTAGTGGGAAATGCGAGGGTTGGTGGAAATCTAGGCTGTAGTGACCACAGGATGTTGGAATTTACGATCCTATGTGGAGGAAGCTGGGAAAGAAGTAAGAATGGACTTCCAGAGAGCTAACTTTGACTCTTCAGGGAGCAATTTGGAGGAATCTCGTGGCCAGGATCCGAGAAGGAAAGGGGGTCCAGGAAAGTTGCCTTATATTCAAACACCACTTTCTCCAAGCTCAGGATTGGTGTATTCCTGCAAGAAAGAAGTCCATCAAGGAGGACAGGGGACCTACATGGGTGGACAAGGAGCTATTGGGTAAACTTAATGAGAAAAAGAGTGCATACATAATGTGGAAGAAGGGCCAGGCCACATGGGAAGAATATAGGAACATTATGAGGGAATGCAAAGATGCAATGAGGAAGGCCAAGGTCCATTTTGAATTAGAGTTAGTGAGAGATGTCAGGGACAACAGGAAGGGCTTCTATAAATACATCAGCAGCAAGAGGAAGACTAGGGAAAATGTTATTTCACTGCTGAATGGGGAGTGTGCCTTGGTGATGGAGGATGAAGAGAAGGCAGAGTTGCTTTGCTTCTGCTTTTACTGCTAAGACTATGAACTACCGAGCTCAGATATGAGAGACAAAACTGGGAGACAGGAATACTTTCTGCTGGTTGAGGAGAATTGGGTTAGGGATTATTTAGGCAAACTGAACACCCATAAATCTATGGCCTTGGATGGGATACACACAGCAGTCCTAAAGGAACTGGAGGGGGTTGTCGCTCAGCCCCTCTCTAGAGGAAAATGCCTCCAAGTGTATTTCGGCAGAATGTTTTTTGCCCCAAGTGGAAATATGAATGGTGAATCTAAGACTGAGGTACTGTTATGTCATAACATTGCTCTGATTTTTTTTTTAGTTGCCTTTGAGAAGGGAAAACAAGGCAATAGAAGGAAGTGGATGATTATTAAAAAAAAAAATTATAATGTTATGACTTTCAGCATTGGATATGAGAAGCTATTCATCTAAAAAGACACACAAATTTATTCAAATATTTAAAAGTAAGCATAAGAAAGTAAAAGTACATTTTTCATAGCATTTTGAAATACTTAAATAATTGATAGCTGATGAAGTAATTCCTGGTGTTTTATTATCACTGTGAGTAAGTATATTCATAGCACTTTGTCACTCTGAAGAGTGCTTTGGAGGACTGAACTGGAAATACTGTTCTATTCATCCTAAAAGAGAGAAGGTATTCTCCGGAAAAACCAAACAAAAGAAACTATAAAATATATCCTGCAGAGCTGTCGGTAAGCAAGAAGCAATATCTAGTTTCACACATTAGTGCTCTTTGGTGAGGTAAGTAATTTAAAAGAAGGATAACTGCTTCATATCAGACACTAAAGTTGCAGAGAAAGATAACCTAATAGGCATCAGAGATGAAAATCCTCCTTTTGCTTGTTTGTCTGGTTCTGTCCAGTGAACATCGAGCAGACCTTCAGAGCAGATGACTCTAAGCTCTTGAGCCCACATTGCCCCACAGGGCAGGCACTGGCATTCTCCTGTCACCTGATGACCTGGGTGACAGCAAAGTGTGACATAAAATACATTTAAACACATACAAACCACTCACATTTTTGATTGTTTCTTCTGTTTTTATCAACTGCATAACGATATTTCCATGCATTGAAAGATGAAATACTGACCAGTCCAGGCATTTGCTCATACAGAACTGTTTGTATTGCAATGACTGTAAGTGCTAAGGATGATTCTAGTCTCTAGTCTTTCATCTCTGGCTTATCAGTGTAGATCCAGGCAGTGTTACAGTAACTGAAATCTGCTAGATATACTTCGTTAAGTTCAAAGCATGTCTGGTTACTGAAGAGTGTACTATCACATTCATTTATCACTGCTCGCTTCCCTCCAAAATATTAAAAAGTAGCATTGTGGCATGTTAATTTCAGTTTTTCAAATTTTATATTAGTTACAAAATAGTAAGATCACTAAACATATATCTGTTAGCATTAGGATTTTGTTTTGATAACCCATCACTAAATTATAACAGTTCAATCAAACAAAAGCATAACCTAGATAACCATAAAATATGCTTGTACAAGCAAAAACTGGGGACTGCTATCCTTTGGATCTGCTGGTTCAAAGGACAATCTAAGTACTAAGCAAGATAATTAAGTATCCATCAGTCATTAACTATATTCATTTTAATAGCACCAAAAATTATCATATCATAAGGGAAATCAAACTTCTACCATTAATAATCTCACTCTTAACTAGAACAGCAAAAGTAAGACAGCAAGAAGACTATTTTTCTGATGGCAGATGATTAGGAGTTTTTTCACTTTTATTAGATTTAAATAATAATGACATAACATCTACACAAAGAATTGGGGCATCCCAACCCAAATTTACAATACACTAGTGCCTATAGTGAAATTGGCCCACAGGAGACAAGAATAATTTCTTCAAAAAATTATGTTTAAACATAAGTTTTAAGGAGGAATGCTTGGCAGATAACATATGACCAGCATCCTCTCAAAAGTCAGAAGGGAACATGAATAAAGAAGAGAAAAGCAATAAGGTGGGAAGGTTGAGCAGAACATTGAGACTATGAGAGTCAGCAAAGGAAATGAAAGTAGAGATATAAAACAAGATAAAACCATGTGAAAATTTTAAAGATGAAGCTGTCCTAGAAACCAAAACATATTGCACTGAGAAAACAGCAATCCATGATGAGATTTTTAGAATGAATAATGGTGCTAAAGGAAAGGAAGATAAATTACACAGTTGGATTTTGAATGCGGAGGTGAGGTATTTGGAAGTCAGAGAGTAAACAACGTTAATCAAACTATGGTGTATCAGTGATGTGTGTTTAAGAAGATAAAAAATTAGGAGCTATTACAGTGCTGAATGAGCACTGGGATGGAAAGAAATTCTAATCAAATAGTAAAAAAAGACAGAGGCATGAGAACTAGAATTAGGTGAGTGAAGACTGGAGATACTATCTTCTCTGGTATATTTACTGGGGAAGGACTTCTGGGCAATCAGTACTTTAGTTGCAGAATTCCTCACACGGTATACCAGAAGCCTGTGGATTATACATACATACATATGGATTTATTTCACAATACTTCAGAAAAACACAGAGCCAACTCTCTATTGTACTACTAAAATAGATTGTAAAATTTGACCCCAAATCCCAAGAAACAAGACAGAATAAGTGCAGAATGAGAATCCAGCAAACTGCCTAATGAATGGGAAGTTAATATATTAAGAAATTACTTATTCAGATGTAAAACACCAATGAGCAGAAAAATTGTAAAAGGAAAAGAACTAATTAATTTGTGAAAATTAATGAAGAGGAATAAGCTAGAAGAATTAGAGTTACAGATTTTCTGGGATAATATTTGTGCAACTTCAGAAATTCTAACTGTGTCTCAAGGAACTTTGATAGATGATAACAGAGACAATAACACGCCTGGCCACACACATGGATTTTTTTTTTACTTTGAGGAGTGCTTCAGGGCAGCACCCTCCATGGTCTCCTCCCGCGACAGCACTGAGGATTGCCTAGAACCTGGGAGCCTGTGTGGAAGGAGGAAACAGGATCACAGATGATCAGATAGGGGAACATGCTGAACTGCAGGACGTTCTTTCGTAGCCCACATCTTGATCCCAGCCACAACACAAAATTACATTAAACTCTAAAATGTCAATGACAATCCAAATAATTACCTTGAAAGGAGGAATGACTCAGTCCTAACATGTATTTTAATGTATCCTGTAAGTGGCATCCAGATTTAGACCTTTAGACTGCATTCAACTGAGACTGCATTCATAAAGCAGTTTACTGTAACATATACATTAGTTCACCATGTGGAAGAGTTAATCAGAATTAATGAGCAAGCCTATTTCCCCTGGCCATTTTACTTAGAGGGTTCATGATTATCAAACTACATGGCACAACTCATGGATAAAACTAGGTGTTAACAAACAATTGCTTTCTAATGCTCTTTTCTTCTGTTTTGCTTTTCACTGTGCAGGATTCAAATTACTTGTAACCTCAAGTAAAGCCTCAAAATTTGTCAACACTGAATAACTAACCTGTGGCCTCTAGAATGGATCTTGGAGTATGAGTAGTGTTATAGCTTGTATAATGTTTCATTTGTGTGCATTGCAAGATCCCTCCATACAGTAATCTGCAGGGATTCGGTGTCTGAGTCATGCTGCCATCCCATCTCACTGCAGTTTTGGTCATCACAGTTGCTCTAGTTTTATTTTGCTTGGTATATAAATGATGCAGGTTTACTAAACCATCCTGAATTTCTACCACAAATTATGTTTTTAAAGGCACAGCTTAATGCCAAAGAGTGTCTGGCTAACAGACAGCCCTGTTTAACTGCATTTGCAACAGTAAGTTTGTTTTAATGTCTTTGGGTGAGGAGACACGTGTTTTGGTGATGCCTATTCAGAAAGCAAAATTTACAGAAGATGATACACAGGCCATATCCAGCCATGCAGTCAGAACTCTCATGAACCACACAGTTTATATGCAAGTTCTGATTCTTCACATAGCATTTTTCCTGATTCTGATATAGTTCACAAAATTCATCTCACTGGTACTGTACCCAGAAGAGAAGCCTGATTGATTATCTGTTCAGGTCTCTGTAACTTCATCCGTTAAACAGATTGGAATAACTTTTGCTTGTACCTTTCCAAGCAGTTGTCAGTAAAGGTGTGCCCTAATGGTCATCATATGAAATTTGAACTCATTTTCCTACCTCACAGATTGAAAACAATAGCAACTTTGAAATCATTTCCTTAGGCTCATTAAGCAGTAAGTTATTGAAGCAGAGATTAAGATTTTTTTACCAGATTCTGTGTTAAGCAAATCATCTGCTTTGCCATTTGTCTAAGCTATTTATTAACTTTCACAGCTATGGAGATACTCAGATATATTCAAAACTTATCAATTGCTAGAAACTATTCGTGATTATCTAGCACTCACTGAACAACAGTTATGCACATTTTGTTAATGACAGGTCCATTTTTTTTTTAAGAATCATCAAATAAACACTAGAGGGTAAGGTTGAAAGAAAGCAAAAAAACAACCAGATTTGGATTGTAGTAAAGTATTTGACATGCTAATGAAATTTCCTTCTGATAAATTAATGCATATTAGCCTTGGCAGGAACTGTCTCCTATTAAAACTGAGTTAAAATATATATATAAATATATATATATATATATTTACAAAATGATAAGTGACAATATACCAAACTGGTTAGGGTTCATTAAGTATCATAGAAAAGGGATAGGAGTCAGGATGTGTTTTATTTAACATCCTCATTAATGATCGAGAAGAAGTAAACAACAGGTAATGAGATTCAATACTTGGGGAGATCAGTTAGCACTAGTGAGAGCTGCAAATTATTGCAAAGCAATAGACAATAAAATCATGGGCAGAAAGCAACAAAAGGCACAAAACAAATAGGTAGAAAGTAAATTTAATAAAAATAAACCTGGGGAATTTTAAGGCAGAAGAAATAGCACTTAAGTAAGAAAAAAAAAGCTAGGAAGCAGGAACATGGGAAGAGATTTAAGTATGAGAGCAGATGACTTATTACGCATCAGATAGATTGTACTTTGAAGATGTTGCAGCTAAAATCAAAGAAATGTGAGGCTGTATCAGATGGCTGGGGGTTGACAAACATTCACATCTCTGCACCAATTTGGAATATTGTGTTTGGTTGTTCCACTCTGGGCATTTCTGCCCAGGCACTTCCAGAGGAGAATTCAGAAGAGAAAAGAACAATAAAGGTGATAGTTCAGGAGCTGGGTGATTTGATTGATCTCTAAGGAAAGATTGAAAGTGATATATCTTAGCTATTAAAGCAGAGCTTGGCAAAGTAACAGTTTTGAAGGGATAGCAGAGCATAGCAGTCATTTACATCTAAGGAGAAACAGAAGAGCAATATGTAGCTCAGTATATCACACCACAAGTTAACCCGCTAAAGAAGGAAAATGCAGTGTATCTCTTTCCAAAATATCTGTGCCTTAACATAGATGGAAATTGCTGCATTTGAGAATGTAAATGTATTTTGAATACATTCTGATGAAAATCCTATGGAGTTAATGAGACATTAATGATGCAACATTAATATCTGCTTACATGAAGTAAGGTTTATCATTTACCTGGGCTCAGAAAGGCAGAGTGACAGCATAAAAATATATTTCTAAACAATTACAGATCACATCACTCAAACAATGCATAAGGCATAGTCATTGCCTTGCAAGGAATGTCTTAACTACTATTATGAAATGGGATTTATTAATAATAGGAAACCAAGCAATCAGATTTACCTGGGATCACTGCAAAGCACACAAATTAACTGATTGATAGTGTTAAAAGTGGTCATTTCTAGTCGATACTTCAAAATCCTTTGAAAACATCTTGATCCTAGCTAACACGGAGAAGCTTCTTATGTTAGCATGCAGCACGTAGAACTGGCCTACAGCTCTCCGTTGGATACGTCCTATGGGAGAGCAGAGGCAAGTTTTGAAAATTTCAACAGGAAATGCCAACAAACATAAGGGATTGCGCTGGGGACCGCAGACTATAACCCTGTGCCACAACAAACCACGTTTGCCAAAGCAAATTGCTTTCCATTAGCTATCACTTGCTGAATATGGTAGCAAAACTAGAATGGGAACACAGCTTTGTAAAAGGGTTGCAGCTTTTTTTTTTTTTTTTTGCTTTTCTGCCACTGTCTTTTTCAGATTCAGTTCTTATTTACAGAATGCGATATTTCTCAGAGCAGTCCTGATGTATTGCAAGGTAGGTTTCATAGGCACATATGCTGACCCAGACAGCAGTGGAGTTATAACAAGTGATAAAAGGCGCTGGAACTGGGATCTTAAACCTCACCTGCAATTTGCTGATTGAAGCAGGGACAGTGCTTGAAACCTGTGGTCAGAAGTAAGAGTTAGGTACTGCTCTGCCATTTTATAAG
>JAWLRI010000838.1:2487378-2505835 GCA_034781795.1 Crypturellus tataupa | reverse complement strand
ACACAGCTTATAGCTTAAAATTCAACACAAAAAAAAAAAAAAAAAAAAAACTTTTCCATGCAACAGATGATTGAATCTTTTCATGTGGCTTTTTCCACCAGTTTTCTTTCATAAAATTTTATTTCCCATTATTTGCAATAAAAATACTTTGCTTCTCCTATAATCGTTTCTTGGTTATCTGGTTTTACTTTTTCAATACAGATGATGGACAGACATGTCGAAGATTGTTGTTTCTAGGTGATAACTGTGCCTTGTAATATCCATGCTTTTCCTGCACAGAGATGTGACAGATCTGGCAAAAAAAAAAAAAAAAAAAAGCTATGAAAAACAGCAAAAACATTCCATATCGGTTGATAGGTTATTTTTCTTTTTGCTTGTTTTGTCAAAACATTCATAATCTCCTGCTGGAAAAAAAAGACATTTGACATGTGACTGTGCTATATAAAATGTTAATTATTAATTTTGTTTCTAAATACTGTATTTAAAACACACATTCTAAACAGAGTGCTGCCTTCCATAAGTCATATAAGTAAACTATGAAAATTATTGTAAGCCTTCAGGAGTTTCTTCCTTTACATATTATGTTACAGTGTAAGTATTTATTCTGTTAATAGCTATAAAAAGGTGTTTTGAAAAGGCAGAACAAGTAAAAGGGATTAAATTAGTAGCAAGTAAAATAATCATAGGAAATTCAATTCACAGAGTAACTGTAAACAACTTTTTGGTTTTAAGTCATTTGTTGTTTCTTATTTTAGTAGAAGCAAGAGTAAAATGTGTCTTAAGCAGAAAATAATACAGTAATTGGTTTTGGCACTGCAAATAATTATAGACTAGTTAACTTTTAGCAATTGTGTTTAGGTTTTTGCAAATTTGCATCCATATTTTATAGACTTTTTCACTATTTTGAAGGAAGGGAGGAGGTGTACCACTAAAGTTTCTCAATAGCCACTGCATGACTGAAAGATCTACCAGTCTTGGCTCATCTATTTTACTTAATCTATGTTGTTGATGTTTTCTCATTAGTTCCACATCCATCCTTCAATAAAGGCATTCATCTGAAGACTAAAAACTCATATATTCTAATTCTGTCTTTCCAATAACATAGTCCTAGCATAAGTCTAGGAATTTGTAACTGTGTGTATGTAAACTAACATAAAATAAATGAAATATTTTGAAGAGTATTTTATTTTCTGAAAGGCAGTATTTTTTACCCAACTGCATCTCACTTATATGAAATAAACACCTGCTATACATATTAATTTTAGAGGGCAAAATGAATTCCTGAGGCACAATCCTGAATAAGAGGCAGTGTGTGACATACTTTATCCAAAGAATAACTCCAGGAGACTGTGACTCATGGGCACATCTTTGAGTCATAATCCCTTCCTTCCTTGCATCTTTCTTCTTGTCAAGTATCTGTAACACATAATGCCACCTATGAGAATATCAGCAATGCAGTGGCCAGCTGGAAGAAAACCAAACAGCAAGTAACTGTTTATATTTGTGCACCTGATACCAGGGTCTAGTTAGCCTGTGCAGAGGTGTACGTTTATTCTTATTGATCTTTTCATCTGTCCTCATGCTGATGAATAGGCCAGCTCTCATTCCAGGGCAGTAGCTTCTCACATACCTACTTTTTAAAGTCTAGGCCATTGTGCTGAGGCACAAAGATTACTTTGATAGACTGGATCAAAAAAGTGTCTTAAAAACAAGATCCCCATCTAATTAGAGCAGCTTCTAACCATAGCCTATGGCTTTGTATTATAAGATGAAAAACAAAACAATACAATGTCTCTAAGAACTAATGAGGAAATAAATATGTGTTCATTTGAGAAAAGGCTATATTACTTGGAGATATTGTGTTTTTAATGTCTTAATGTGTTTATTTCAGGCTGTAGCATTAAAAGTCCTTGTATCATACTTCACACTATTTTCTCAAAACACATTCTCTTTTAAAGACACAATGTTTGACCCTTTGAGATGCTTAATTTTCTAAATTCAAATTTAAGTCTTTGTGATTTATACTTTGTAAGTTCAAGTCTCTAATAGCTCTATAGCACTGGTTTACTTCTATGCTGTTGAGTTAGTGTGACTTCATGGCTAGATTATAAAATATAATTTTCATGAAAATGTGAAATTTAGTTGACTTGATTTAAATTTATGATAATAAGATAAATATCATAAGAAGGCTCTTGATTGTTTGGAACTCCTGAAAATTGCATGTTATTCTGAGAACAATCTTAGAACGCTTAGAACAATCCAGATTCTACATTCTCACAATAGTTTGTGTTTCATAATTTCCTTCCTTGAACAACAATTACTTAGATACTGATTCTGCTCCATTCTTAGTATTGTTATTGCCATCGCCTTTGACAATATTATGCAATATTTCTCTATTTTTTCATTACACAAACTTACTTTGTCCACAGCAATTTGGGTTTTTCTGCTTTTCTTCACTTTACAGAGAGAGAATTTGTAATTAATATTTCTAGACAATTTCATTTAATGTAAACATATCCTTAGGTTTTCACTGTCAGGCCTTAATGTTTGAAGTTTTTTAATTTTTTAAAGAGTTTCTTTTTTTTTTTTTTTTTTATGCTCTAGATTAACCAGAGCATTTAACACCATTGTAAGGAGGAGAATCTTTTTAATGACCAAGACGATACCTTGTAAGGAGGAGAAATAAATAGCTGTATATAAGTTCAAAACCATAGACACAACTTTGAGAAAGAAAACCCTGCACCATAAAGACAGAGACAGGGGTTGGCGTCTCCTTGACAACCAGGAAAGAGATGTCAAAGATACAAGTGAATTCTTGTGAACAATTTTCTTCCAATAGTGGAAGAAAAGGTATGCTTCCTGTCTTCCACACGTTGTCTGTTAAAAAGTATTGTGACACTCAGCACTTGTTTAATTTCACTTGTACAGCTTCAATGGGGTGACCCAGAGTGCCAAAATAAAATAAATCTGTAGAATCCATGAAAATTGGTACTTTTGCATGATATAGAAATCTCCCCAAATCTCCTTTTATCTCTAACATAAACTCACACATACCACTTTTAAATAACAGAAAAACACAAAAAGCAATATTGTTCATATGCTATCTTAAATGTTAAATGCTGAATTGTTGAGATGAGACTGAGAATAAAAATTTGAAATTCTATTAAATATTAAAAAAAATGAAGAAAATAAAGTCTATGCTGACAGTTGTGGCCATCAGTAGACCATGGCCAATGGTCTATTGAGACCAATTTTCTCATTGCTCGCCTTCTTCTAGTTTATTTTCTCACAAATGCAAAATACCTCTGTGCATTTCGGCTTCACTTGCTACCATTTTGACTGTGTGTATCCCATTATACTCAATTACTAATAATTTTCTTCCTCAAACTCATAACTACTTTGTGGTCTGCCTGGTTACTGTCTACCTATTTGTTGTCCCCCAGGACCCCCAGGTCCTTCTCCGCAGAGCTGCTCTCCAGCAGCCCCCAGCCTGTACTGGTGCCCAGGGCTGTTCGTCCTGAGGTGCAGGACCCTGCACTCCCTTTTGTTGAACCTCAGGAGCTTCCTCTCTGCCCGTCTCTCCAGCCTGTCCAGGTCCCTCTGAATGGCAGCTCAGCCCTCTGGGCTATCAGTCAGTCTTCCTCAAGCAACAAGTAGCTTAACAGCTGAACTCCTTATTTAGGTGTTTAGAGTCTACAAGCAAGAATGTGTTCGTAGCAGATTGGGAAAATTGATGAGGGAAGCAGCAGCAGGAGAGAGAAAGAAAACAGAAATTACTTTTTAACATAAACTCTCAGTCTGAGGCAGATGCAAACCTGCCTATTGCGAAAGTTTTCACTGCTCCACTGCTGAGAGGAGCTTTTCCCTAAAACATCCTGACCACATTCAAAGACAGGAAAAATGTTTCTTTAATCTGACCTCAGGCACCTCCACATATGTGCTTATGATGCCCTGAAATGCTCTAGCTCAATTTGAAAGCAGGAATCCAGCAAGCATTTTGGTGTGCTGCCAAGCTTTAAACACTTTGCTTCCAAAATAATATTTCACATTTTGTGCAGCAGATTATATTCTATTTTCCTATCTCTGTATTTGATTCAACCACAGTTTACCCTAAAGCAGAGGTTAAAACTCTATTAACACATAGGTCAGGTTTATTTAAATGGCAACAATGAACTATGACAGGAGAATATTGAGTTGTAACAGGACCCTTCTACTCAGTAGGCTATATACTTTAGTTGAAACCTATCAGTAAGTGCCATCATATCAAATAAGAAAGAATGACATCTAGCAGCCATCCTCATTAAAGTCAAAAAAGACAACAAAAGTTGTCAGCTTCTCCACTGCAATATTTAATAAAGTGAGTAGTACTAATGAATGAGAAAAAGAAAGCTGTCAGTAAAGTCTTTACATATATATAAAAATAACATCTCTCATTTTGAAGACAGAGACTAAGTTGTTACAAATTAAAGGCTCTCCCTTAGGAGATAGTATTCCACCACCTTCCAGCACAAAATGACTGAAACAAATGTCTCAAAGTTCAATTTTTTTTTTTTAGTTAGTGGTTGAAGAGATCTGTGTCTCAAAGCTGTGTTGACTTGGGCATACTATTATCTCCGCTAACCGCTTACCAAAAAGATCTTATGTGTTTTTAGTGCATGTCTTTGCTTTTAACTCTGTGCAAAATTTCTACCCTTATTTTCAATATATATTTTTTCTTTTCTTATTTTTAGCATGAGTAACATTTTTTAAAGAATTTTGGGAATCCAAGGGGAGAAACACCATGGTTATAGTGAAATCACTGTGTCACTGCGCTGTAAACTGCTTCTTTTCTTCAGAACATTGTGGCCTTATTTTTTGAGTGAAAAAGTTATAAATTAATTGCTGACATCATAAACATAATTTCTAACACATATGTTAAGGAATTACAGTGTTCTCAATACATAGAACACTGCAAGTGAGAACTGTTGTGCTTAATTGAAAATCAAATCCATAAGTGCATAAATTTTTAAATGGGAGATATAGATTTTTTTACATTTCTTACTGTTTGTCCAGTATATGAATTATTCGAGCACTTTAGGTTAAGAGTTAACTGCAGTCTATAAAAGAGGTAGTTAGAGTATTTAGGACATAAATATATGTGTATGTACATATGTATGTATGTACAAAGAGGAAAAGAAGCTATCAATAAAATAGAAATAACAATAACAAAAATAAAACAGAAATAGAAATAACAATAACAAAGAATCACATAATAAAAAGGTAGGAAAATTCCATCTTTCAATTTTCTATTTGGTGGCTTTAATAATCTCCTTCTTTTGTAAACCAAGAAGGATTTCTGTCAAAGTCTAGCCAAACAAATGCAAAAGGAAAGCAAATGTATCTAAAATATGAGTTGAACACGTAAACACACACATGCACATATATGCAAATATACAAAAAGTTTTTTATTGGTGCAAATCAAATAAGACAAATGAGCACACTGAAGCAGAAGAGGATCTCAATGTTACTTTTATTTCTAGAGAAGTAAACATGCTTCTATGGACCCTGGAAAACACATCTTCTATTCCAAACTTATATCTTTCGTTTCACAAAAGCAGCAGGTTGGTGATAGACACAAAGTCATTTAAAATGACTAAGGTTGGGAGCAGCAAATCATTAAAACAGAATTAGTCAATACCTTATTTTTGTCTAGCCCTGACCTGGAAAGGAACAGAATTCAGGTCATTTCTTAAGACTATTCACACAGCTAGTATATGAAGCTAAATTGATGGACAGTGATCTCTGATTTATAAGTGATTGATGATTTTTATAAAGAAATTTGGCAAGTTTGAGGGGACAAAGATTAAAAGACCACTGGAAAAGCACTCATGCATTCATATGCACACGCACACACACATAAAACACTAACACTGGTAAGTTATGAAGACCTTCCTTTTTCACTTCCTTATACCTTTTCAATTATTGACAACCAAGAGGAGGCGATGACAGTTCTTTGAGCTTTGATTCAAAAACTGTCTCCTTATAAATTAAAAAAATACAGCACACTTTCTAGAAAAAAAAAAAAAAAAGTTATGTGGGCTGTGCTCTCAGAATACCAAATTCTGATTAAAAATGAATACTAATATGAGACTGATGTTGGCTTTTCTTTTATTATTTTTATGTGATGAAAAAGCAATATTCAAGTTCAGCATCAGATATTATGATCCTTCTGACTCAGAAGAAAAGGTGAAATATGGTAATATAATCCCTAGGAGCTAGTACTTTGGGACAGTGCAAGCTCATAATGCAAATTTTGGAATAAAACAAAAAGCAGGATCAGTAAGAACTCTCTCTGCTGTAGGTAGTATCTCTGCTGCACTGCAACAATTCCAGTCAGAGAACTACCATTGACTGATATGTTTTACTGGTGCATAAGGATGAAGGATAAGATTAACAACTTATTTTCCATAAAATATAACCTCTTTCTTTGCAGCGAAAATCTGCCAGTCTTACTGCCATCTAGTGGCTCATATTTAATGCAACTGTCCTTGCTTAAATTTGGATTCCTTCAGACTGTCTTTTACTTAAAAGTAAATAACCCTCTTCAGGTACCTATTTGAAAAGTAACTCAAGACAAGAATGCATTAGTTTCTAATGAATGGATGCTTTGCAAGTAACATTTGACCGAATATTCTGACATTCCGTACATTGGGGTATCTATATAGGGAACACACTGTGGTATAATTCCCATGGCTTTATGAACAAATAATTAACAGTGAGAGCTAAAATAAAATGCTGAAAAAGAATTTTACCACTTTATTTAAATAACTTTATTGGGGCTTTCTTTATTGCTGGGACAATAATGAAAGATTAACAAGAATTAGGAAAAAAATATAAAGCAATGCATCGATTATCCTGTACATACATATAAACATATGACATAAGAACATATAAAGAGTAGGAAGGCCTAAAATACCAAAAGAATACATTCCCAATGGTGTACTTAAATGAAGTTTAGCCTGAATCTGTAAGGTCACAGAATGCAGTACAGCTTATATAAACTATGGGGAATTATCTGCTTGGTCAGCTTGGTATCAGCTTGGTATAATTCATTTGTTCAACCACTGCACAATTAATCTGAAATCTAAATACAACCCATGGACAACTGAACATGAAAAGTGTGATTTAAAGAAAAAAACCCAACTCTCTCAAATTGCTTACATTTATTACTACAACATTATTCTCACAAAGTTGCATAGGTAACTAAAAAGTGATTTCAGTTCTTGACCCACATGAATTAGAAATGTTTAGCTCTCCCTTTTTTAATTGAAGTAGAAAATCAATAGCTTTTACCGTATCTTTGTAGATTTTTAGAATACCTCTTCTCATTAGTCTCATAGGTGCTTATATGCTAGAGGGCTTAATTTAAGTCTGAATAGAATTAAACTGTTGCAGACTGTTGGAGGAAAAGAACATTCTGTAAATCAGGCTATAGCTGATTTACCCTGAACAAGAAAAGGTGAAAAAGAAACCAGTAATTTTATATAAAACTTTCCTTTGAAAATTGCAATAGATTATTTAGAAATTTATTTTACATTTCTGCCGTCTTACATCACTGACAAATGATTTTGCTGATACAAGGCAAAGTTTTTATGTCTCGCACTATGAAATCAAAGCCAATTCCTCATTTTGACTGGGCAGTTGAAAAAAAAAAATCATACTTCAAGTTTATCTATCTGAATAGTTTCATCCAAAAACATAGCAACCTTTCTCTACTATTGTTCCTTTAATGAAAGTGATCTTTAATATGGTAGCATGAAAAGTATTTCATTTAGCTGAAGTCCATTAGTGAGCTTGTAAAAATGTGTTACTTTACAACTTAAAACTATTTTTTCTGCTTTCTTATAAAACAGTTGACAGTAGTATGCATCTATATCTATCAAGCATATTCACTCAGTTAATACAGCATAAGAAAATTTCTTGTGAAACTGGGAAAAATCAACACAAGAAGCTTTTGTTCCAACTTGTTATATTGCTATGAATTTTATGATTTTTTTTCTTTATATTATCACTAATGTTAAGCATCTTTCTGATATCTTTCATGTTTACCAAAAATGACAGTTTGCAAATTGTCTGTACAAATGTACTTTCAGTTGATTGGTTGCAAAATCGTAATTATTAAAGTAAATCAATACCTATTGAATGTTTTGGGTTTTGTCTACTAACACAACTCAAGCAACATTTTTTAGCATTTTTAAAGAATTAAGCAATTCTACCTGTGAACATATAAAAACAATTTTCAAAGAATTAGAAATCTGTATTTTATTTTATTTTATTTTATTTTATTTTATTTTATTTTTAATAAATACTATTATTTTATGCAGGAAGCATTTCTACTTTGAATAATACTTCCATTTCAACTTAAAGAAAAGAAACAAAAGCTTACTTTCAACTTAGTCAGCTAAATTTAACACTATTGAAGAGGTAAGCAGACCAGCAGCATTCTCTGCACAGTAACACCAATGGAACCTGAAAATTTACTTACAGAATTACCTACGTAAATATAGTGACAGTTACTTATGTAAATAGTAGTGCTTAAATTAAACTTTTGAAGTATTTCATTGGCTTTAAATGGATAATATCAAAGTTCAAGCTCATACTGTTTATCTACTCTGAGCTAGACCTCTGTTTGAGTGAGGGCATATCTATCTGACATGTCACCACATTATCAAGAAGGATTGCCCTTGATTTTTACTTCCTTTTAAGATTTCTTTTCACTCGCTTGTAAAACTTGTTTCTCCTTCCAAGGCCTTCTTTCATTCTCCTAGTGTAGACAAACAATTATAAATATAGATAGGAAAAGTGATAGAGAACCTTTTGAGAGGGGGAATAAATAAACTATCCTAGTAAGTAAAAATATTTGGCTAATAGCTGTGGTCAAGCACGAAAGGGAACAACCTATAGGAGGTAGTGACCACATCTCTGGAAGAGGAGTGACTTCTCAGATCTGCGATTCTGATCCAGTGTGCTAACGTTGCTGATGAACCAGTATGTAGTAAGAAGTTAAGACCTCATTGAACCAGTAAGATCAAATATCACTTTCTTTGACATGATCTAAGATGACATTATTCTTCTTGCCTGTATCTCTCAGATTCTCTGTCAGTTCAGCATACAGCTCTTGCTCTAATTCTTTTTTGGGTGGGAGACAGCCTAATGCAATTGGTGTAAGGCATTACCTTCATTTTCCAAAGACGCTGCACATCTAAGTATCAAATTTGCCACCATTGCCAGTGTCAAATTTGACAGTCTTTTGTATTAGGTGTAGTCATTTGAACAAATTATCAGGGCCTAGAGTACACTAAATGAACCATCACTGTCCGTATCCCAATTGGTCTGATATAGCAAAAAGATTATTTAGGAGTTTATGGATACAGTTTTAAAGTTGGGAATGTAGAGTGAACAGACGCTTCTCCACTTAAAAGTTTTATTTCTGTAGGTATTGAAGTAGCTTGCCCATATTGTACATGTCAATAATATATATATACCTCTCAAAAACATTATTTAGTTCATGGGGTAGAAGTGAATATTGTAGACCAAATAGCTGAAAAACGGGGATGTGGCCTGGCAAAAGAGTTGTTCATTATGTGATTGACAGTTGGCTGCCTACAATCTTGGTCCATCTGTTCTTCCTCCCCTCTCGTGGTCTTTAACGTCAGCTGATCACTGAATAATTGACAGTGATGCAGTTTTAAAATAACCAGGCAAAATTGATACTGGAGACCAAAGTCCATGCATATCACATAGAGTAGTGATATTTCTCTAAAAAGGTTGTTATATATGTCCAACATTTCCAGTATTTATCTTTCGTCTCTGATTTCATTAAATACAGAAAAAAGTTATCATTATGGTGAAGGTCCTGCTCCCCAGGACTGAAATGTACTAAAATCTATTTTTTAAATGTTATTCACATTGAGGAAGATCAACAAATTGCGAAGGGCTAATGTACAAAATTCTTTATTATTGTCAACATTCTGCTGGTGAAATTAAGTGACGGTCCTGATATGTTTTAGATTTATATTTAGGAAACACAAATAAAGCCAGAAAATGGAAGGCTAGATCCTTTGACCATACCAAATGGGGTCTTTACATTTATGTATATCATTATTATTATGTTTCTGAAGGCTTCCTGCACAACATACATTTCATATACATGTGTTTATAGATAGAATATGCTTGAAATCAATTATTCATTATTAAAAGATATCACCCTCTTCTAGTCTATTCTCAGTAGCTTATTTTTTAATCATTTTCTCGGTGTGATCTTGAACTCTTTTGCAGAGAGGCCAATGTAAAAAATAGCTGAACTGAGATGGTGTTATCTGTAGACTATTGCCTATGCTGAAGATGAAAAGAAGTACTAAGCACATGATATACATTATCAGTGTCATCATTATAGTTATTTTATCAGCGTAATTAAGTCTCAAACAATTTGAAGCCACTAAACACTGTAGTAAACATTGCAGTGCAACTAACTGCTGATAGTAATTTAGATAATGTGTCTTGCTAAGTTATACTTCTACAGTCAAATGAAAGGTATTTTTCCTGAGCAGCTTTGCTTTGTTTGTTTTCTGCTGTGCCTTCAAAACAGTAAAATTAAACCTCACCTATAGGTAGCTGAACCTCTAAAGAGAATATAAGACTGTCTCTTGCTTTGTTTAGACAAAAATCTAACAAAAGAGCAAGCATAGCAGGAGCAAAAAATGAAAACAGGTAACATCCATCCCACATTTCTTCAAGTGTTTGTTTCAGAAACTGTCACTCAAACAGCTCTTTTCTCTAACTCTCTCTCATGTACCTGCATGAAGCTGATCAGAAGGCTGAAATTCAGCCTTCAAAAATATCTCACAGCAGGAAGAATTTACCATTTGATCTTTCCTTCTATTCCATGCTGAGAGAGAAGTGTTTCATTTTTGCAAAATAAAAGGTGTTTGGATGGCAAAAATCTGTATTTAATCTCAGGGGAAAAAAATAAAAACCTTTGAAATTTATCTATGAAAGAGAAAGTTTTTTTTTTAATCATTCCTTCCTCCACTCTGTTTCTATATGACTATTTCTGATAAATGACTTATCATATCATAGCAGACTGAACAAATGGATAGACCAGTCCTAAGGTGGATAGGAACTTCACTTTTTCTTCTTCAAAGCTGTATTCTCAAAGTCTGATATGCATGCATATTTAAGGATTAGGTAGAGTGAAAAATCATTGATTAATGTCATTATCATGTTCAGTATTTACATATTGTCATTCATTGCAAACATGAAGAAAGGTTTTTATTTTTGCTTTTTAAAGAAATTAGTTCATACTTACATTTCATCCGGTATTAAACTAAGAGTGAAGTGAGGGAACCAGTTTCTCTGTACACTATGATTCAAATCAAAAAGCAAAGACTTATATACTAGTGAGCCAGTGTTATTACATATTAAAGTGTTTAAATGATTACGCAAGATGTTGTAGTAGACAGAGCAAAACTGATAAATGCAGCAGAGCAGTATTCTTAACACTGTTATAGATCCAGTGTTGTCAGCTTGGAGTGAAATGTATGTTGGGGTCCAGGTGTTTTCTTTTAGCATCTGAATTTCTCATGTATCACAGCCAAAGATACGTACTAAAGAAATTCAAAGATATAAGCTGAAGAAACTAAACTGAAAACTAAAAATAGTTTCTGTAGCAGGAGAATATTAAGATATTCGGTCCTGGCAGATAACAGATCTTTTGCCATTTTCAAGATTTTTTTTTTGTCTATCCTCAGAAATTTCCTAGAATGTAACATTAGCAAAAGTGTATGTAAAAAGATATTTTATTTCTGTTTCTCTTTCTCATGCAATTTTAGAGAACAAGGAAGAAATTACTGCAAGAGTAATCCACTCCTTTTCTTTGCTAGAATTGTTGTCAAGGGAATGTGATGTTAATTGAAAATTCTTCTCTTCCCTTAGGTACTCAAATTATCACATCGTAGGATTAATCCTTCATGTGCATTTGATTACTATTAAAAATTACCATTTTTATTTATTGCTCAGTTTAATTATTAACTTCCTTTATCTGCTATTTGACAGCATTTGGCTACATTGAGAGGAGAACCACAAATACCAAAGACAGATGAATTTGTTCCAATTTATGTCCCAATTAATTTATTTTAGAATTAAAAAGATTTTTTGTACAAGCACTGTCTCCTTATTATTGGAAACACTGTTACCTTGTGTAAATGCTAGAAAGTAGGACACATGTTCTTGAATCAAAGAAGAAAAATATTTAAAACTATTCTAAAATCAACCCAAATGGAGTTCAGGACAACAACAATTTACCCTAACAATATGATCAAAAATTAAAAACGCTTAGTGCCTACAAGAGAGGATCTCATTTCTGAAAGAAACAAAGTAACTCTGTTGAAATGAAAACAATATATATGCTTCAGTGAAAATATACATATGACTTTATGGATAAATACAAGCTCTATGTATAGGTACAGGTTTACTTCTGTATTTATAGTTGTATAAACAAAAACAGGTATATATATTCCCCTGTACGCATACTCATATTATATATACACTTATTTCCGTGAAGCAAAGTGGTCCTTCTTTTTCATTCAATAAGTCAGGAATAACTTTTAATTGTTGGGAAAATGACATTTTAGTTAAGCATGAATGTTTCTACTGAATTGGATATTACATTCAAAGTCAAAACTAAGTTTGACTTTGCCAGAAGGCCAAAAGGCAGATATAATACCATATGTCAGCTTCCTCACTGCTCCCACAGAGGCAAATGAAATATCGTGTGCCAACTTCCTCACACAGTAAACATATGTAAAGCTGTTTGTAATATTTAAATTTAAAAAGTATATAAAAAGCAATAGCAAACATTTTTTCTTATTTTAGTAACATATATAATCTCTGTATTCATTCAAATCTTTTGGAATTAGGAATTTAAAAAGGACATAAAAATCAAAGGTCAAAAGAAAATGATGTATCACAGTTCATCATCAAACCAAAGCAGCCTAGCAGTGACACAAACAAAATATAAACACAAAATATCTGATACGTGTCTTTTTTTTCCTTTTGTGCCTTAGGTAACTTCAAACTATAAATTTTAAAGCTTATGGTTGTTCCAAAATAACAATCTACTTCACCTCCGCACCCCAAACCCCAAACAAACAAACAAAACCAGAGAATGGAAGAATACAGTTAGCTCTGAATAGTTAAGAAAATATAATACCTAACAGGTATCATATTATACTCTGTATATATCTGTATAATACTAACCCTTAACAATACCACCATAATTAACTTGAAGCTGAATTAATGTCTGAATTATTTAAAAAAAAAAAAATGTTTTGCTCTGGGAAGTCAACTTTGTGTTCTTAAGATGCCTATAAATATGAAATGAATTATCTTAAACTTTGGAAAGTATTATACTGAATATGTGTTGTATTGAACCATTTGTGTTGTGAGAGGGATCTAATCCAAAAGTATTCATGCAGAAAACACACAACCTTGGTGTACAGTATTTATACTAGGCCTTAGGGTTTCACTCAATTTTGACTTCGCTCTATAAAGAAACATCTGTCAGGGCTGGTAAAATAAAAAATATAAAGATTCACCATGTTGAAGTACTGGGGGAACCAAAATAATGCTTTGAAATTTGCCTGTTGAATTTTTCCTTCTGGGAAAAGAAAAAGAGAGAAAAAATAAAAGCAACAAATTGTAAAGAAAAGGCAAATGATTCTGCCTATCCCCAGAATCAAACAGCACTTTTGAGCCTTGTAATAGATAGGATAGTAAATATCCTTTACTCCTTATTTCTATTCATATTATGATAATTTTAATCTGCAGTTCTCAAATATTCACACATTATTCAGATTTACTTGCATACTTTCATTAAGCAATGATGTCTTGGCCTTTTTTATCTTTAGTAATTTGCTCAGATTTAATTTCACTTCCAAAATATCTTCTATCTGAAGTAGTCATGAAAATACAAAAAATTCTAAGATTGTAGGAAAAAAAATACCACCGGAAGAACCCTTCTATTTGATTTTATGTGTACAGTGCTGGAGTATAAAATTCCTGTCTGTAAATTCTAGCTCAATGTCTTTAAATAGAAGTAGTTTACTATCTTTTCAAAGCAATTCATGTAACCATTCTGTTGCCATCAACTCAGAATTTCACTAATAGCAAAGCATAAAAAAAAGAGTTGTTATTTAAAATATATGCCTACTACTAAAAATTAGAAATAAATTAGAATGGTTTCAAATGCAGTAGGCAATGTAGAACAACTTGATATGGAGTATGAGATGATTATCTTTGACAATCAGTTGAAAGAAAAGTATTGAAATGTTCTGCTGCCACACAGCAAGGTACAGAGATAAATTTCTTTAGACAGGGAAACACTTTTAAGAATTTGATAATATTGTTACTTACATGCCATGATTTTGAAAACACAAAATCTGTACATGAAATTCTATTCCTGGCACCTCAGGGAAAATTTGTTGTTCATATGCTGTAAAAGCATGAAATAAGAAAGTAAACAACTATACACAAACTAGGTCCTTCCAAAATCAGGAATGAATGAATTCAGATGCTACGAGAGGCCTTTGAATTCATTGTTATTTGACTAGTATTAGGATGGCACCTCCGTGTGTGGGCAAGAGGCAACAAGGGGTTGAAAGAAGAGTTTTGATTGCTCACATTGAAACTGGTGTAACTGGGCATCTAAATTGCATGGAAAATGGACACAAGAAGCTAGATAGTGAGTAATGTTAATGAAAAAAACAGCAAGATTATGAGTGTGGTAATAAATGTAAGCCAAATTATACTTCTGCATGTTTCTGTGTTTCTTACCTTAGCATTGGCTGTGAAATATAAGAAATGCATACATGAAAAGAAGAAGGAAAAAAAAAATCGCTAGGTGACTGAAGAAATTAAATTATTATTTTTACACTTTGAATATTACACATCATTTCCTTTTGCAATTTTCAGGAATTAAAATACTAAAAAAAAAGTTTACATTAAAGGGTGATATTAAAGGTTGAACACAGGTAACATTTAGGATAGTTTCATAAAACTTTGTTATGATCAAAAGTGTTTATTAATGGATAGAATTATTTACAGGAAGGTTTATGTGTTCCAGCATGGATTGTTGTAGCACCCACTGTACATGTGGGAAAGCAAAGAACAGCAATTTTCCTGCATTTGTTCCAATTATTTTTTTTTTCCATGCAAAATGAGACAATTTGAAAGGAAAGGGATAACTGGTTAGAATAGTCTAATCCCTACAAGCCTAGGGACCCTCATAGTTTATCTTAATAAGCAATTAATTTAATTTAATTTTAAATAGCTGAAAGCGGTAACAAGTGCCATCACATATAAGACGTTCAAAGATATATCAAGATTTTCTGTAAAATATTAGAGGCAAATCTCTGCAAGATGAATGCCAGGAGTTATTAGAATCATATTAGTCAGAACAGATAGATTTGAAAGTACACACACAAGGTTTACCGGAAGAGGAGAAAAGGTTTACTGAGAGGAAAAAAAAAGATCAAATTAATGGGATTTTCTAGTAAAAATTGCCTTGAGAGAACTTCCCTGTCATTCATATAGGATTCTGCTTTTTTGCCATTTCAAAAAAAGCATTGTCATTTAAACCTGAAAGTAAGATGTTTTGCAAACAAAGTACTATTGACAGGATCTTCTCAAAATATAACTGTGCTTGTGCAACATTGCCTGCTGATACTCTGGTCCCATCGTCAGCATGTTTGTGACAGGATGAAACAAGACTCCTATGATAGCTATTGCAGAAATAGCTTCTACAGTGAAAGTACTTGAATTTTTCCCAGAGCAAATAAGAAGTGAGTATTAACTTACTAACTGATATTTTTTAAAAAAGATATCTGTCTTCATGCAAATTAGAAATGATAATTTCTTCCCATTTGTCGTAAGTGGTTAGTGCTGAAGGAAATGAAGTATATTCAAATGTTTAGGTAAATTATTTTTTTTAAAGTGATTTAAGAGTAAACATTCAATTTATTTGACCCTTTGAACCATGCTAGAAGTAGCATGTTTAGTTTTCCTGAGCCGGAAAACCTGTTTATTTATTTGACTAGATCTGATCAAGCAGTTCAGTACTGATCAGACTAGATCTGATCAGCAGTTGAGATGCCTCAGCATCTCAATATATCTCTCAATAATACTTCTGAATGAGTAAATTTCATTCAATAATTTATTATTGCAAAGCTAACGTACTAAATGGTTTGCTGATAATAACTTTTCTGTGATTTAAATTTAAAACATTTTAAAAATAATTATTTCCCCAGCTTTCAATTATACACTATGTCTAGAAAGTGTGAAAATAAATCAAACTAAGTAGCTTGGTTACATTAAAGGTCATTTACAAATAAGATATTGAAATCAGATACACAGTTAGGAAAACATCAGGACTTCTGCGAATCTACATTGGTCCCAAAGATTTTTACGGGGAATATAAACAGATGCTTTTATATGAATCCTCTCTACAGAGGCTGCAAGCCTTCCTCTCTTTCATTAAAAATGCATGAGAAGTATTATCTGCTTTCTGTACTGCTGTAGAAGTTTATATGAACAAAGCAGTATCTCATGTGTAACCAATTTCTTATAGCTCTCTGCACAGTTGCTTATATGACATTTTATAATGTCACAGGAGTCAATTGTTCTTTTTAAAAAACGATAATCAGAATGACTTCTAATCTCAGGTCCTCACATATATTTATGCTTTCACATTACCTCCACCTGCTATTGTGGTCTGTTCTAGGAAATAGGATGATATTTCTCAATAATACTGCAAGAGCAATAGTAAAGAGATTGCACTGTGGTTTAATTTCAGTTTACTGCTGCTCATCTTGCATTCTTTACACAAGCAAAGCTTCTGCTGGAGTCACTAGAATTTTGAATGCCAGAAAAAAAATATTTAGCTATTTGCTAAATTAGCTCATTAGCTATTTGCGTTTGTAGTTTTATACCTATGGATATTCTGCATCACCTGTTCTTTGTGTTTAACACATAGAAGTTCAGAAAACAACAGGACAGGGAGCTTAATGATTTCATATACTACATGTATTTCATAATATAGTTATTAGGAAATGTATTGCAAATACTTCTCAAAGAGTAAGAAGTAAGACTAACACTGTGCATTAAGCTGCTAGGCTTCTTGTGGCATAAAATCTTCCGAGTCAAAAAAAAAAAAAAAATCAACAAATTTATCAAAAACTAACAATAATAAAAATTCTTACTCTTCTGCTTTCTTGGTATCTTTGTCCTTATGCATTGCAATGTACTATTAAAAGCCCTCTGAAGTCTAAGAATGCATGTCTTTAGATACATAATTTTCTACTATTTTTCAAGCTAACTCATAATTTTCAATACTAATGTAAAGGAAAATATAAAAAATGAGAAATGTCAAGTAACTAAAACTTGCATTTTAGCATCTGTGTGCAAAAAATCACATAGTATTCAATTATCTATTATTTTAACTGTTAACAATTACATAATACCCATATTGTACGAATAAAATGGGTTCCTAGTACTGGGAGGACAGCACACACCAAAGAAAAATATAAGAAAATACAAAAGACCAAGAATAGGTGGAAAGACAGCAATAAAATTCACACAGCTGATTCCTGCAGTGGAAGATGTTTCTGAGAATAAAGACATGGGCTCTGTCTTGTGGACTGGTATACTCTTTCATCTTGCAAAATCCATTTCTCTTTCACTACAACTACACTTACAAGCAAGACACTTAAAGCTTCCCAGGGGTGATTTTATGATTAAATCTATGGCCTGTTTCCATCCAAACAGTACCTCCCTTGCTTTCTGTTCCCTAGAGAGGCCCCTCTTGGGAAGACCTAGTTGACAGTATTTGCTCGGCAAGTTGGATCTCTTTGACCTGAAGGCCACAGAAAGCATTGGAATATGGTTTCCCTCATATAAAAACCTGCTAGAGTCTGCACATTTTTGTGCTTTGCGAAAAAAAAAATACATTGAGGAAAAAGACATTTCAATTTTCCAGCCAGACATTCCAGGAGAAAATACCTATCTTGTTATAAGAATCCATATGAGATTAATATGCCAAATTATTCAGCCTTCTTAGAGTCATTTGGTAATTAAATATTTGTAATGTACGTAAGAAAGAAAACACAGAAAAGGAAAGATGCAGCAGCAAAATATAATAAGGCATCACTGCATATTATTATTATTGTTATTGTTACGCAAAAAGTAATGCAACACAGAAAGAAAACTATAGTGTAAATATGAAAAACATATGAGTAGTGCAGAATGCTGGATATGGTTAAAATGTTACTCAAAACACTGAAATAGGAAAGTGTGGAGGCCCGCTTCAGAAACAGTAGTAGTAAACAACTAACTGCAGAGATAAATGTCTAATCAGCAAGGAGCA
>JAWLRI010000838.1:2458175-2486885 GCA_034781795.1 Crypturellus tataupa | reverse complement strand
AAAGAAGTTGGTTTGAGAATAAAGTTGTCTCACTCTGCACCCCAGATTGAGTCCGTGCCTTTACAGGATGCAACAGGAAAGTATCAAGATTTTAGGAAAAGTGGACAGACAGTACACAATTGATAGATATAGCAGGAGGGAAAAGACCTACTTTTCCTGAAAAAATAATTAAACTTAAGGACACAGGTGGGATGGAAATCTATGGGGAAAAGACTAACTAATTTTAAAGTGAAATTTGATTAGTTTGTAAATAAATTGTATGAAAGTGCTATTCATAGCCAAAGTAGGTTCTTATGGATTCAGAAGTTCTGTTTAAACCTCATATGTCTTCACAGTCTGTTTACTAGCAGAAAAGGAAGAGCATTGCATAAACAAAGTTGGTACACTTGAGTTACACTTTTTTGATTTTTTTAAGAAAGTCTATATTATAGTAATAATTTAGTTACAGACTTGTATCAGTCATCACTGAAATATCTTTCATTTTGTGATCTAAATGCAAACTTGGATTTTATATATGTGTATATACGTGTGTACACAGATATACAGGGAAACACAATCATATATACACACATATAGGGCTGGGGTGGGTGGGCCTGACTTTTTGCAGCTTTGTTTTATTTTGCTTTGTATGACGTAGGAGTAAATTGCAATGATCTAGAATCATTAGGTGATATAGTTTGCTGATACCTTTCACTAAACACTACTAAAAACTATATTTGTATATCATACAATTTTATGAAAATATCTGTGTTTCTTAATATTTTCTCCTGCATGTTGCAGCGAAGGCCAACTCATTCAAAGAAGTGGCATATTATAATTAGCTGAAATATGTTATTCATGGGATTCACTTAGTTGTAAACTCAAGGTCTGCAAATTTTAGCTTTGAATCCAGACTTTGCTTTAGACTGTGATTTAATTTAATAACACCTATTGGTCAAATTATTTTAAATGAGCAATCTTCTTATACTTTAATATTTAAATAGGTTGAAATAAATATCTTTATGACGAGAATTATGAATTATTAGTGATTTCATGTAAGATTGTCATTTGTAGTCTGCAACATAATCTCAAAGAGTCTTTTAACTCTTAACTGGTAAAAAAAAAATAGTTTGAAAGTATTGGATTAAGTTTAATCAAATGTCCAGAAATCCATATATCTTATGAAAATTATAACTTAATGCTCTTTCCTTTATTGTACTGATTTTTTCCATATCTTATTAATAACAAACAAAATGTGTTTACAGAATGTTCAAATGACCAGGAAAAAAAAAGTGGAAAGAACATCATTCTTCTTGGAAAATGATTTGCATAAGTCAGTAATTATATCAATCAATAACTCAATGAATCAGTCCGTTGTGTGATTCATCAAACATAACCTTTTTTTCAAATGGCATTTGAAGATTACAATAACACACTGTTGTACTCTTCAGTTCCCTAAAGCCTCCTTGGTTCCTCAGATGTATGGATTTAAACCATATATTTAACTTTAATACTGTATACAAAAACAGTATTAATGATAGTACCTGCCTTTTTTGGTAGTTGAGGGAAAGGGAGAATTTTCAATACTTAATTAATTAAGTATTAAATACTTAATTAAGATATTATTAGCCAAATTATGCTCCTATTTATGAATGTAAACATTGTTACTGTAATATGCTCCCAGTTACATAAGTAGTATTTTCACTGTTTATGAAAAACTACAATGGAGCAATTACAAAATAAGGTCGTGTGTGCTTGATAATGCAGAAAGCAAAATCAAATAATCATTAGGATTTTCAGACAGTCAGATCTTTGACTGTTTAACTATAGATAGTAGAAGTATATAAAAATCCTCCAAAATAAAACACAGCCTAGCAAACAGTGTGTTTGACTAAGTTCTAAGGCAGGATATTTGTTTATATATCTTGTGTCTAATTTATTTGTCAAAAAAAAGTCTTTAAATGCACCCCAAAACTATTTAAAAAATTCTATTTAAGTAGTATTCTCCAAACAGTTTCATCTGGAGAAGAAGAACTGGATTTTGGTTTTGGTTTTGGTCTTGATTCAGTAAATTTCTAAAGACACTACATTTTTCTACACTTTTATTTACAGAAAAAGGTAACAAAAAGTTTTGGATTTAATATGACTTAACCTCTGACCACTGCTTACCTACTGCAATTCCCTGCACAGCATTAGATGCTGTAGTTGTGTAGCTTAATATTCTTGTGATATGCCTTATGTGACCACTGGGTTGGACAAATACCAAGTGAGAAGCACACCTAGAATTTTTCCAGAGTTTACTACAGGGGCTTCCAAAAGGAACATCTCATTGCAGATCAAATAAAATGTTCAGCTGAAATTCAAGCAGTAATTCAAGGTTTTGCTTGTTTGTTTTGCTTTAGTGAAAACATTTGAAATGTTTCAGACTTCACATACTTTAGCCGCTGAGCTTATTAACTAAATAACCAATAAAAATTTGGATAACTCACACTATTCAACATGCAAGCAACTTGAAATAGATAAATTTAAAGCTCACTGACTGAAACTAAGAGATAAATTAAGAGGAGATTGTTAAAGTGAATCTTACATCAGGCATTCCAATCAGACTGTTTGTCTATATTATCCCAGTAAATATTGCTGGCCAAGTGGGTTATTGGCTTTCTGTTCTAAGTGATCACTAGTAAGGAAAACGATCTATGAAATTAATCGATATAGAAAATATAGATTTCAATAAACAATTTCCTATATTTAGTATATATTTTAAGTCTTACATATTAAGTATGTATTACAATTGATTAGCAATTGCAATTGCTCTTTTTAGGATTAGAAACCAATCTGTTGAACTAACAGTTTCTGGGAGACATTCTCTTTTGTCTCACTCCATTACTCAGTTCCCTGCTCAATGTTTACCTTCTCCTACTGGGGCACTAATTTCTCAAAGTGTAGACAGTCTATACAGAAATAGTTTGACTCATTTTCCTACTAGATTTTATTTTGCTAGTATACTTTAAAGTATTGAATGAAATGATATCTTAAAAACCTGTAAGATTTATCTCCAGTGATCAGTTATTAGTCACATTTCATATTTAAGCTTAAGGTAAATAAACTTTTTAACTGAAAATATATGTGTGTGTGTGTGTCTGTGTGTGTGTATTTATATATATATGCTAGCTGATAGGAAAGATACTAAGGATATATGTCTACATATATCCTTATATAGGATATATATATCTAGGGATATACTATAAAAATATTGCAAGAATATTTATAAATAATTCATTGTGACAGCTCAGCAATGTTCTTTCTACTCTAAACTCATTTTCTCATCTAGAAGTAAATGAAATAAGCAAAATATAAGGTTTTGGATGGGATTCAAAAATTATAAGGATGTCTGCCCCTTGCTGTTCCTTGTTGCTCATAAACATTGAATGGCTTTCTCATAAGCAAAATGGCTTTTAAGCATATCCATAACATTAAACATTTTAATTATCTTCACTTTCTTTTTTGTTTCTTTCCTTCTATGTTTAAATAGTTTTCTTTTTTCTTTTTTTTTCCCCCAGCCTAGTCCGGAAAAAGAAAAATATGCATACAGATGCCTGCTTGCATAAATACAGAATGCTACAATTCAAGAATAATTAAAAATTCTGACAGGAGATTAGTGTTACTATAATACTGGCATACATGAGAGAAAATTGGTCTTTCAAGAAACATTTCCATTTCAAACACACAATGTATCTTCACTTAAAAACTTCTGTGAAACAAAATCATGAATGTAAATAGATTTTCAGCTTTCACTTTAAAACTTTAAGGTATGTGCCTTAAATACATCAATACAAATACTGCATGACCAGGGACTATCACAGCACTATGAGTCTTTGTAAGGCATGTTGCTTATCCTTACCCTAGGGACTAACACCACTTCCAGCTAACCCTCCGCTTAATGCATTTGAGTTATCTGTGCCAACTTTTGAAAAACTATGATACACTATAACCATGCCTCTGCCCCAGCAAGCATGACTGGCCTCAAAATCAAGAGGCAAATAGAGTGGCATATATAAAGCTCTTGGGTTTCATGGATTCAAAACGTTATTCCAGGATTTAAGAGCTAACAGTTTGCCTCTTTAATAAAAAATGTATCTTTGTAATCTATGACTGTGTGACATACTTAATCTATGATTAAGCATACAACAAACAGAAAACACAGGAGGCCTCCGATAGCTATCACAGCAGTATATAACTAATTCTCTCTTGCTGCATTGATCACATTACAGAGACAGCTCAAAGCTGGGTAGAAGAGTTACAAGTGCCTTCAGTTTTTAGCTTGTTAAATATGTGCTCACAAATCAAGGTAAAGCAGGTAAGTACAGGAATATAATGATAAGCACCAACATGTGCTTATGTTAAACATGAAGCTAGAATTTTGATTATTTTTTCCTCTCATGAGATTTCTAACTCATAATATTTTTTAGAGTGAAAGATTTAAGTCAGCTTTAAAGCTGAACTTCCCCAGAGTTTTTACTGTTTCACAAAACACCTTAAGCCACCAACTATGAAAAAGTTATTATTTCCTAATAAAACTGTTCTCATAGGATATTTTGGCTTCTATTCACAACTAAATAAAAGATAAGGAAGGAAAATATGTAGTTTTCTCTACTGAGAAGAATTTTAAGAAGCACTTTCTAAGCCATATATTTAAAAAGCAATTATGGAATCAAAAATGTTTGAGTGAACGCTGAATATTTTTATTATAACATTTCTGCTCTGCAAGTTTCCACGCAGAATAGAACCAAGAAGCATATTTCCCAAACACAGACCATGGGATGGATTTGTGCAGAGAGGAAATTGGGGTCTGGCAAGGTGTCTTAGAGGAGTACGCTTTGCTACCCTCAAACTGTCTCCAAGCAGAGACGAGCTCCAGGACATCTTTTAGTAACGGTACTAGTAGGCATTTGCTATTTTACATACCTCTACTCTTCTTTATCATGGATTATATAACATAAGCAGGTTTTTTTTTTGAGTCTTTGTTTGTTTGTTCTTTACTCAGTTTGTGTTTTCTGTTTTACCTGTAATATTAATCACTACCTGACAACCATAAGTGCAACGTATTGTCACAACATAGCTTAGGGAGTTAATTATTGCTACTAAAAAAAGCTCTATCTGCCAGCTCTATTCTTCTGTATTGCTTAATCCAAATACTTTAAGCCTTTTTTGGTCTCCAATCTGCAGAGGATACTCCTTCCTGGTACTTATTTTTCAGTTCTAAATTATTTAAGGATGGAAGGCATAGCTTTGATTGAAGAATTCATTCTGAAAATAAAGTCCTTCTTACAGTAAATAAAATCAAGCCATTCTAAACAGAAGTTCCCCCTGTGTAGACAAAAAGCTGTAATATATTGTTTTTTCTTCCTGTAGCCAAGAACCAAATTTTACACAATCTCATAACAACAGGATGTTTCTTAGACTATGCCCTTTGTGGTAAGTATACCTGAGTGTATGACACTTTCACTTCCTTAGGGAAAAAAGTTTCCAGGCCTCGGTGCTTGAGAACAGTCATTTTAATGCGGAGTCCTTCATTGCTTCCCCTAATGCAAGAGTTCCATTTTTTACACATTATCATTATGGAACTGAAAGCCCCAGTATTTTAAATATTTGTATAGTTCCTGATGAATTTCTCTGGGAACAGCCCAAAAAGTTCTTATATTTGAATATAAACAAAATTTGAAAAATAAGTAATTACAATGACAATAACCTAAGGTTTGAAATAGATTTGAAGCCCTTGATTCCCTTTCCTGTCATGATAGAAAACTGGTCAAATGATGTGGATTTGAACACAGACTGTACAGAAATGGTTGCCAAGAGCTTATTGCTCTGACTGGGTGTTCGTTGTCACACAACAGTTTTCAAAATCTCTGAAATTAGTATGACTTAGTATGAAGTCTTTTGAGAAATATACAGTGCCTCAATCCCCCTGTGTGAGATTCCTGCTTGAAAATCACTGGATTTGTTCTGTATCAGGTCAGGTTAGTTGCTCATAGTTCTGTCTTTTATCTTTCTATCAAAGAAGGAGTCATCTCGTACTTTAGTCTTTGTCTCTGCTGATATCCTCTCATAAGAAAACTGTGAAAGGTCATCTCCAGAACATGGGGGTATAAGTTCAAAATGGTTCATCTGCCCTTTTGCTTGTGCAACTGAATGTGAGTTTTGTAAGAGAAGACTAAACCAGAGTTTATCAGAATGTGGCCAAAAATGTCCTCTTTGCATTTGATTTCCCCAAAGTACTGAAAGTATAATCTCTTTCCCCATTATACTTTAATCCTCTCTGCAGGTCTTAACAAGTTAAACTGTTTACAGAGAGTAACCAATTAGATCCATAAAAGGTTTCTAAAGTTTTGTGAAGAACACATATTGTTGGTCGAGTGTCAGATACTTCCTGAATTCCAAATTATCCCTCGCTAATTAAAATGTTTATATAATTATTAATGGATTCATTAATTATTTGAACAAAAACAACATCAAACAATAAAATTGAGTTAGCTGATTGTTTTCTTCTTCAGTTATCACAGCACTTTCCAGTTATATCTTAATTAATTTAGACTGGCAGGTGTTTTCAGCAGGAAAGAAAGAAAAAGAAATGAGCTGGAAAGCATAATGGTATTACTTTTATTACATGTACTAAAACACCATAAAAGAAGAAGATTTTCAAGAAGCCCAACTGGTATTTGATTACCACTTGTGCTTTTTAAAGTCTTTCCCTGTGGTAAGTGAGCTTTACTGAATGCAAATGGAAAATGGTGTCGTTAATTTTTAAATATGATATTTAAAAAGAAAGTCCTTGATTCTAACGTTAAGAAACAGTGTTTCAGAAAATAAAGTGAAGAAACAGGTTTTTAAGAAGTAGAACCTTCCAAGCTGGTACAATGTGAAGAATTATCTTCTATATTTTTTTTCTAATTTATAAAATGTTCATGTCAAGAGTTTTTGAGGGAGAAAAAAAACTTGCTTATATCCAAGAATGGGCATAAATTCCTAAATTGAAAGTGTTAGAAGCTGCTCCAGAGCAGAAATCCTTAAAAAAAGAAAGGAAAAAAATAGATATAGAAGGCATTCTTTGAAGGAATCCACTTGACCTAGACCAGACAAGAAAAGCGAAATGGTACAGTGTAAGATCCTGTTCCAAAACAGACAGTAAGAATAAGACGGAGAATTTCAGCATCATAGTCAAAATTTGTGATCCTTAAAATTCATCCTCTTGTCCCTAGCAAGACCTCTAAGTACACACTTTAGCTGCTTATAATGACTTTTCACCAGACACATATGGAGTCTAGTTCTGGGCAAAACTACCTCAATTTTGGCAACCTCAAAGATAATCCTACACCTGCACTTAGGTTCCTCATGATGTGTCCTAGACATGGTGGAACGTCTCACAGTAAACCAAAGACACATAGAGTGGAATATCCTCTAAAAATAGTGACTTTTGTTATTTTTCATGGAAGGAAAAAAAAAAAAAAGAAATAAAGGGAAGGGACAAGCACTCAAAAGTGAGTGAGTGTGTGTGTGTGTGTGTGTGTGTGTGTGTGTGTGTGTGTGTGTGTGTGTGTGATGAAGAACTATGGTTCAGATCCCTCCTTTACTTTAACAGTGGTATAAAAGGAAAGTATTTTGGATGTAATAGTATCCAGTGATCCATTTGATCCCATATCACCATTAAGAGGCTTCAGGTTTTGTAGGTTCAAAAGGAAGGGTCAAATCCCTTTCCATTCTACTTTGGGTAATTCAGAAATTTGTTCTCTACTTTTTATTTTAAGTCAAAGCACTATAAATATCCTTGAGAACAGAGATAAAAGAACTCTTTAACTTCAGACTATAAAACTTAGGACAATTGTTGTGTCACAACAATTTTAGTATAATCTTTTTTCCATGCTTTCCTTCCCATTTTAGCTTTGACAGAATCTCTATTCTTAAAAGTGTCAGAAATGCACTTGCTTTCTGGGGGAAAAAAAAAAGAGGATTTACACAAGTTTTGCACACCAGATCTTTTATAATCCAGATCTACTCGAGCAGGGAAGAGCTATCAAATTAGAAGATTTTCCACTCTTTCTCTGGTGTACCTTGTGTTCAAATTTTAATGATTGCCAGATGCAACAGTATTTAAGTGTTTCATGTGTGCAGATTCAAGAAACTAGATAGAAAGTTATTTCAAGGCAGATAAATACCAAACAAAGAAAATAATCTATATCAAAGCTTAAATATACTGAAGCAACATTGTGAATCTGTTCTTCTTCAGTTAAAGTGCGTGTGCTGGAACAAGAGGTCCCAGATATCTCCTGTAGAATACAAAGAAAAGCCAGCATATTTAACCATTCTGTTAAGGGTTTTTATTATTTTTCTTTTCTTGGCATTACTTCATCCCTTGTTTCTAATTCACCCACAGTAGTGATTCTGACATCATTTTAGCTGCTATAGAAAGACTACAATACAAACAAAAGATTATAACTCAAACAGGAGAACAGCGAGGGCCAAGGAAACCCCTTATCTAACTTTCCTGTTATTGTGCAAATGTCCTTGAGCAAATTCTTGAAATCTCTCCTTAGGAGAACTGTGTATTCAATGGGCTTTCTTTTACCTAAAAGATTTTGATCGCATTTCACCAAAGCTATTTGGAAATATTTTAGTGACAATATAAAAACATCTCTGTCACTGTACTTTTACTGAATTTTAAAGAGATTAACTTCATACGGGATTTTAAAAAAAGACTGGTATGATGTAGAAAACATTAACTTTGCTCTTTTACTCAGTAAAACCTAATGAATCTGTTATAATAAATTTCTTATAGCTATTTCCTCAGCAACAAGACAGTGTGTTCTTCCTGATGATGTAGTAATACATTACATATTATAGAATACTATATAACTATTATTAATATGATATAGTATGATTTAAAATGATACGACATGATACTACATTATCAGGAAAAACATATATACGTATGAGTACTATATTTGAAAAATTACACTTTGGTGAACAAATCTATGAGCAATGATTACTGTAAAAGTACTGCAAAATTACTTCAAGTATATTGACAGCAGTTACTTTAAAAAGGTGTGCAGAAACCTTAATTAATTAGTTTTTGATTCTTTAAATACTGGTTAAATATGTTATATGCATACCAAGAATATCTATTTTTTTAATTATGATACAACTTGTAAATGGCTATTCCCTATGGTATATGGGACCAGAAATAAGAATATAATGACTAATGGCTACCAACATATCTACATATTGGAAATTAGTGGTTACACAGACTACCTTGAACAAGAGATATAAAAATTATTACTTGGTTAGATGATTGTTCTCTCTCTGTCAGTTGCAATAATTCATCTTACCTTGAAAATATAAAATTTCTAAAGTCATAGCATAACAGTGACTGGATTAAAAATAATAAAAATAACTGATAATAATAATAAGTTAAACAATCATTAAAAAGTGACATTTTTACATAATAGATGCATGTATCTCAATCTTTCTTGGCTATTTGATTTTTTCTTCCCACTCAAATACAGATTCTGGGACCTCCTGTTATTTTTCTATTTTTATTATCCAGAAGTTTACCATTCATTAATGTAAGGAACAAATGCCACTGGCAGGTCTCCATTCCCAGCGGCATCAGTATTACTCTGTTTGGACCAGAAAATTCAGTTTTTGTTTACCTCTCTGCATGTTCTGAACAAAGATATGCTGAGCTGTGCAAGAGTTAATACCATGAATGTGAAAGATTAATAACACAATTTATCCTCCAAACACAGAACAGATATTAGCAATATAAAAAGCTAAACATTATTGTCTGTACACAGGTAAATGATTAGTTCTCTGATCTTGCTTCAGCCATCTCAGATGAATCCCAAAATGTTCTTTTATTCGGTTCTTTTTTTATTCACTAAGCCTTTTTTATTATTATTAATCTGAGACTACCAATCACCATAGCAGGATACACAAAATTAAGATTTCTTATCATTTACTCTTTTTTTGCATCTACAGTAATGTACTAAAGATTTAATCAAGAAGACATTCAGCTGGTGAGGGACTAAATAAGAACTTTATTTATTTATATGCTTGTTTATTTTGTGAGCGGTGCATAAAATGAAGTTCTAACAAGAGCTACTTTGATTATCTGCTTTATATTTGATCACATCATGTAAGTTATTCTAATTAGAAGATCTCAACACTTTGTTTTGCTCTGTACTGTTCTGCATGACATGCATACATCAATGTCATCCTAACAAAGGCCTACTCAGGCTGAATGAGTGCAGGGTCTACATTTTCTTCAGCACTGAGCACTGATTTAACCCTGCTGTCCTTGACATGGTATGAATGACTGAAGTGCAGTCAAACTAAAAGCAATATTTTTACAGCCCTAAACAATATCTGCTTAAGCCAAAGCACTGACAAATGTGTTGGAAAATGAGCTTCATAGATCTGTGGGCTTTGACTCAGAATATCCTGAGGAGATGCACATCAGCTCTCCTTTCCCTGGAAACACATAATAGCACAAAGAAAGAGATACATTGCATGAGGAGGAATGGATAGATCAGTCCTAAGTGAAATTAAAATACTTTTATCTCAAGAATTATACAGAGGCTTCAAAGAAGAGTCAGGAAAGTCAAAGAGAATCACATGTTATTTCAAGTGACTCTCTAAACCATATAGAGGACTTCAGAGACCAAAGGCATATTGAAATCAGTGACTTATAAGAACTGGGTCTAACCTGCTGCCTCAGTTGTTGAACTAGGTGAGACAGCACAAGCAACCAGGAGTTTGACACAAAGTCAAACATTTTTGTTAGAGAATCTCTAATAGTAGTCCAGTCCAGTCCAATTCAGAAAGCAGAATATTTACAGAATGGGAGGTTTACCTTTCTACCCTACTATGTCTGGGAATGTTCCATACTGGAAATCTTCACCGGTGATAAGGGCAAACCGTATTGCGATAATTTTGGCATAAACTTCTTTAGGTTTAGAAACAGGGGAAATCATTCCCAAAGTTATGCATTTTATACCTGCTTACTTAAAATGATATTTTATGCTGAAATTATAAGTTCATTAAAGAAAACATTCTCAAGTCTTTTTAGATGGATAATGACTCATATATATATTATATATGTATACATATACACACAAAACAAAGTTATCTCATACAGCAACCCTTCATTTAATCCTTAGAAAGCCTGAAACAATAGTTCAGTAGTTGGACTTCTCAGTAGCATGCACACATGATCATAGTTTACGTACACTGTTATCCCAAGCTGAGTATTCTGTTCCCTAATGAACCTGTTCTGCTTCCATTATCAGCAGCTCCAGGGTTGCCTCGGTAATCATCATGGGGAAAACAACTTCTTGTTCTTACTACCTGTTCTCCCGCTCCCTGCCAATGGCTGTCTAATTACAAAGCAACTATCACTGCATGCATTAGGTACTGGGTATACTTGGTTCAAATTCCGTAAGATCATTATACATATATATTTGCACACAATCTGAAGCAATGTTTTCATGTGATCTAACAAATTACCTGTTGTGCCTGAATTTTAACCAAAACTCAGCCAAGAAAACTCAAGAATTCAAATTCCACAGAAAGGGAAATTTTTCAAGTGCCCAAGAAGCATGACAGAGTAGTCTTACTCAAAGTTATCAGTTCTATGAAGTTTTCTTTTAACTAGGTCATTTTGACACTCTAGATACAGAGGGTGTGGCTGATGGGAGACCTTGTAAAGCTTCATTTTCCCTCCATCTCAGTACATAGCTTGCCTTGTTATTTTCAGACAGAGGCTTCAAAAAAAAAGCTGCAAAATTAAATCTTAGCTGTAGAAATTGTCTTGAAAGAGAGAGAGGATTATATACTACCTTTGGGTGATTCAGGAAGCTGGAGCAGAAGGATATGTTTGGGGAAAACAAGGCCGTTGTAACTCATAAGTCATACCGGCACAGTTCTGTTGCTTTCTGTAGGTTGTATTTTCTTTCTGTTTTTTTAATAGTAGATTGTCAGTTCTGGACTTTAGCAAAAATAATATGTTCTAACTTCCTCCTACTCTTTCTGATACTTTCAGCAATAAAAAAGAAAAAAAAAAAAAACATTTTTTTTTTTACACAGAGCCCTCAAGTTACTTAATGGCAATACTTCTAGTAACACTGTCCTCATGCCCATCTAGTGTGAATGGCAGGAAGATTGTCACCCATGCATTTAAGTAAAGTGACAGGCGTGCATCACAGGGAACTGATACAGCCCATCAGTCTATCAGAATACCTACTCTTGTGCAACAACCTGGGTTTCTAGCTATATTCCCAGAATATAGCTTGCACTGAACACAGAAAATTCCTCAGTTATCAAGAAAACTTGACATACCAAGACTGTAAACACCCACAGAGATATTTATTTTTCTTTCAGTCACAAACAGGTTCGATCTCTCTGGAAAACTGCCTCCGGCTATTACAATATTGTTGTTACCTTCTCTCAAGGCTTTTTGTGACACTCTGGTGTAGCCAAAGCAAAATGGGTACTAGCCTTAGACATATCTTTAAAAACAATAGCCCAAATCCTTGTGTCTAAAATCCTCACAGATTAGGATCAGAGTCAGGGATTGGGGGGATTTTTTCCTCATACAGAATGACTCCAAATTTTGTCATGTTGATTGATAGACAGGCATATAAAATGAAAGTAAAATGAATGTTATTAGGACTATGAAAGTAACTGAACAATAAGTGACTTTTAATTCTTCTTTTTTTTTAATTTGCTTGAGTGTGTTTCTGATCAAAATTACACACACATTATCAGAAAATAATCCTTCCTCATATAACAATTATATTTATATCACACAAATAATCAAGAAAAGCATAACAATGGTTAAATCTACACACATGCATATTTAATAACATGCTAATTATTACATTTTGCTTTGATTACATTATGAGTAGGACTCATAATTCAGGTGGACAGACACCTCATATTTCAGTGTGATTTAATTACTGAAGAACATTAAGTGGATATCCTCTTAATTTACTGCACTTGTCAGTAAAAATACTCGTCTATGACATTTAATTTAATTGAGCTGTCAGTAGCAATATGTCAAATTACTGATATATGTGAAGCATCTCCATATTTAGGTACTTTTGCTGATTGATCCAACATTTTCTGTTAATAAATACATCAGGATATCTAATTGTAGCATGAGATGAATGTGTGCATACCTTCTGCTAACTCTCCAGGCTCACATTAAGCTTTATTTGAAGTGATCATTTCTCACATCTCAAAACACCTCATTTTTTAAGGAAATACAGAAGCTGATCAAATTTGTGCATGAATCAGCAAAAATTGTCACATCATGATTTAAAAAAGAAAGATTAAGTTATGGCAATATCTTGGTGACTGTATTGTTTTATGATCAAGTCCTCTCAGATTCTCTGAACACTCATAACATTTACAGTTGGATAATGAATAAAAGATGCAATTCTTCTGAACTCATACAGCCGTTCTGATCTTTGAAAGTATTTAAATTGTTTATTGCAATCTAACTGCTAACTCCTAAGTGTTCTACAGCCAGTGTCACATATTTAACTCTTAACTGGATTTACTTATGAGTAACATTTTCCATTAAATCATATGTGTGGTTGGTTCATTCATGAAAAAAGATTACATAGATTAATTTATTACTTTCCTATATCATAAAAATAAACAAATGAAAGGATCTGTCGTCCCTATTAGAACTTACATAAATGAGGATTATTTGGTACAAACTTTCTGTGCCATCATTCAACAAAAATAAGATTATGAGAATGTCTAAATAAATTCTAAAACAGTTAAATCTGATATAAATTTGACAATCTGAGTCTCTGGAAACAGTACAGTTAACCTTCCTTCATTAGTTAATAGAAAATGGCACATTTCTTAGGGCTTGGGGTACAGGCTCTTCAGGTGTATATTTATAATGTAAAAGACATACCAAAGTAGTGACTTGCCACTGGACATGAATAATGTCTTCCTCCACTTTACTGTGCTTAAACTTAACTCCCTAAATGGAATTTCTGAATTGCTTCATTAGAAAGATGCATTTGTAGCTGAAATATATGTTCTTCTATTTGGACATGCCTAAATCTGGTAAAAGGAATAAATTGCTTATCAATGTATTCAAGTTTTGAAATTGTCACACTGGAAACTTCCTTTAAAAATTTGTGATTTGTGTAGAAAATAGTAAAATTTCTTCTGCTATGATGACTCATATAAAAGCAACAGGTAATGCTGAGTATTATAGCACTAGTTCTTGGTTCGTTCAGAGTTAAGAGATATTTCTCTCAGGTACTTCCTTGACCAAGTAATTATTATATTTACTGTAGTCTATTGAGATAATAGTTTTGTTTTGGTAAACATTTGAAAAATCATTGAAAGGAGCCTAATTCAAAAATCTATCAGTCTATGTAAAAACCTACCAATTATATAGGTGTTCTTTAGCCTAAGATGCATATCAGGGATCAGCATACTGTTACCTGCTCCGTGAAAATGATTTGTCCTCAATTAACTTATACACACGTCCTCCCCAATCTTGGATCATCATGTCCCAGTTTACAGTGAACATGAGAAATAACATCTTTAGCTGAAAAGTCCTACTATTATGCATTAACTTGCATTAATATCTTTGGCTCTCAGTCATAGTGGTAGATGATAAATTTATCTTTCTAATTCTGAGATTCCTTTACCTTAATTCAAGTACAGATATCTGGCATTAAAATAAAATATTCTCCTTATGTGACTCAGCTCGTTGGCTGTCTCAGCTTACCAATCAGAAAACAAAAAAAAACAAAAAAAAAAACAAAAAAAAAAGAGAGATATTGTCTTTGAAGGAAGGTAGCACTGCTTCCACACTGAACCAATTTGAGTCTAATCGGAGGCTAGTGACATATGATGCTAAAATTATGCACTTGATTAATGGACCAACTGCCTCTATCTCTTATCTAACCTGAACTCTAATCTGAGTCTCCTTTGTTGTCAAGTGTCATGAAGTCCACAACCACAATTACCTGTAATTTAACATATAATGAGCTGAGAGACAATACTATAATCCTTGTTATATTTTTATATGACTTAACTAGACAATTCAATGCAAGATTTCTTTTCTGACTTTCAAATAAAAGGAAATAGCTTGAGTAGGAGGGAGTGAAAGGGATGTGTAATTCTGTTCAAAGTTCTGCATTTGGACTGCTGGCAGTGAATAGAGAAGCAAAACACTGCTGTAATTTGAAACAGTAAGTCAATCACACTTGTTGAATGAGGAATCCAATAAGATGTAAAGTAATACTCAATGGTATCATTTATAAATTAAGGAAATTATAATTTCTATAGTAATGTATAAAGGGATATATTTCTACTTGGACAACTTTTTATAATAATAGATAGTAGAATTAGTACAATTTAGTACAAAAGTACAAAATCTAAAAGTACAATTTTTAAAAAACACCACACTTTAAAAGCACTCTGTGATACTATTTGCACAACTTTTTAATTATTTCATAGGCATCGGTGGAATTAATCATCAACTTTGTTTAATAACATTATTGTGATTACTATTAGCAATTATAAATATTATTGTATTATAAAAACTCAAACCAAGTATCAAAAAACCTGAAATTTTCTAGAAACCTGGAGGTCTCTATTGCTTTTCAGAAACTCTATTACTCTAGAAATTCGAGATTTGTTTCATTTTATTCCTTCTGGAACAAATCAGTTGTTTCTACCCTCAGGTATCCACCTGGTATCATTCTGTTTATCCATCCTTCTCACTAGTAACTTAAGTATTTTTTAGAAGGAAACTTCTATTAGCAAAATTACTTTTGCAGAGTCATGTTATTGCATTTGCCAGGTATGAAAGATCTAATGCTTCCAGAGCTCACATACCAAAACTCTTCCACGCTGTATAGGGATGTGTCAGGCCAGATTACTATAATTAAGTAGAAATGTATATCACCATGCCCAGGTTTTGAATCTATTATGAAATTCACATTTATGTTTATGTCAAACTATATAATTTGAAGTTTTTCATTCAGATATTTTGAATGAATTTCAGGACAGTTGCACAGAATAGAAATATTAGCAAATACAGTAAAATCAGCTGCACACCTCATTAAATGTTTGCAGAACTTAGACTGTAAAATAAATGAAGCATCAACTATCTCCTAACATTTTTCTCCATCTTTTCCCTTTTAGTTTTCCTAAAGCCAAAAAAACATATTGAGTACTGCTTTTGCCTTCGTATAGAATAAGACTTTCCTGGTCTCAATAGCAGCAGTTTGTATGAAGTTTGAATTCAAATATGCACATCACAGGTAACTAGACTGAATAATTCAAGAGTGGTTGTAAAATATAGATGCTGCCAAGTGCCAAAGTTTTTGCAAAATTGGAATTCTTCCCATATTTTCTATTCTGCTTATTTCTGGGACTAAAATTTGATCAAATTAACAAATGGGGTGATATTTCATGGGCCAAAATGTGAGTAGAATGTTGTTAGGGGTTGCCAAATCCAGCTGCCCAACGGAAGAAAACTTGCCACAGCTGCATGCCCTGAGGGACCAACTGCTAGTGAAACTGTGTGTATTCCCAGTAGGCATTCACAAAAACACATGTATATGACACATATAGACACCTCACTGCGGGACACATAGACAGAAAACACAGCTCTCATGCAAACTCAAACAGCACCAACAGCCTCATCTGGCTGACCAGGATTAATAGACATTAGTCCTATATATATATGTAGGAGATATTTACATATATATTTATTGTGAGGATCCCTCCACCTGCTGACCCCCCACGTGAGTCCCAAGACATCTAGCTTCTCTTCAGTTGCCAGTAGAAACCCCTTCATCCACAGACAAACACAAACAAACAAATGGGCCTTTCAGTGATCCTCGAGGCCTCACAATCTCTCCAAAAGCTGCCCTGGAACCCTTGGTTCCTCCAATAGCCAGCTCCTCCAGTTGTTTCACTCAGACTGACAGAAACAAACACAGATCCTGGCTCCCAAGCCCCTTTCCACGCTAGCCACCACACACACATAGAGAAACCATTTCCTACTCCTGTTTTTGTCACCGCAGACACACAGTCCTCTGTGACCAGTGATCCCACTCCAATTGTTGGCACCTTGACCTCTATACATACACATGCAAACAGAACAGTGAGCCCAGGAAAATATACAGAAGTAGAGTTTAATGATACAGCGGGCCAGTGGGTGGGCACAAGGCAGGACATGGCCAGATAGGTGTTCACAGGTACCTAGCCCCTTTTAGGCCCTTATTCCTCTGTTTTCTTTTTTTTTTCTTTTCCATAGCTGTTCTTCCACAAACCACCTTCCTTTTTCCCTTTCCCTGACTTTGCTTCCTCACCTGAATTTCCCAAGATAAGTCTTGTACAACTGCAAAACCTCCCTCCTCTGCATCCCACAGTCAGTCTCATAGGCCCCCAGGCAGTAGTGACAAACTCACCTGGTCTGACAGGTGCTCTGGAGAGCAGAATCCCTCCTGCTGACCAGGTGCTGATGGTTCTCCTTGATAACAGTGCAAGGAACTGCATCATGGTATTCATGGTTCCCTCACGTGCCAGTTTATCTGTACTCTTTTGTGAGTGGTGAGATGAGCTTATCACACAAACTAACAGATCCCTTGCTGCTTTTCTGCTTATTAAAAAGACATTTAATATTCCTAGTGGGAAAAGAATATAACCTTGGCATGTTATAAGTATGGCAAAAGATTTTTTTGTACAGTAGTAGAGTATATAATATATACTATAGGAGTAAAAGCACACTTAAAATCGTTGAATATATTAGTTTAATATACTTTCTGAGACAACATACAAGAAAAATGTCTTTCCAGTTACGCATCCATTTTAAGTTCATTATTTCCACAAGCCAACACATAAGAACAATATACATGTCTAATTTGTTATACTTTCTTCTCCATGGTAATAAACTAAAAATACGGTAGCCCTCTCACTTGTATACATTAAATTTGGAACATATTCTCTCTCCTTATCCTTCCACTGATAAGCATTTATGAAAGATGAATGAATTCATTTTCCCAAAGTGTATTTGTTTACAGTTTTGAAATACAAGGAATAAGTAGTCTGGATTCCCTTCATACTTCCCTAGTATTTAGCTTTAGTCAAGCTGTTTCCTGAATCAAACACTCTTCATGTAATCTTTATATTCTTAAAAAAAAACTTACCTTCTTGGATCCTAATCCAATTTTAGCAGCAGAAGCAGACAGAGAAGTGTGTATCTCTTCAAAATCAAATACCTAAAAAATCGTGAGAGTTGGAAACTGTATTTTAACTTAATTATCAAAATCTTTCTCACTGGAATTTCTTAAAATAAAACTTTCTAAACTAGTTTCAGTGAAGAAAGTCATTCTATAGAGTTGTATTGCACCATCCAGATATCCGAAAGTATGAAACCACACCAGGTTGTCAAAGAAATCTAGCTATATTTAGGGTGTTCAGAGGAAAATATATCCAAATCTGCTCAAGCAACTAGAGTGATGACATACCTAAAAGGTGACTTTTTTCACTCAGCCACATCCACTGGGAATTGGTCTGATAGAAGAAAGAAAGACTTTTATGACAGAAAAATAATGGAAAAGATGAACTCTGACAAGTTGTCTAATACTATTCCTGTAAGCAATAGCTCAAATGAAATTAAATTTCTCCCACAGTATTCTTATTGGATTCACAGATAGTGTCATGGTGTTATACAGGTCTGTTAAGCCTCAAACCCAAGAGTTACTTGGTCAATTCATCTTAGTCTCAAAGTATCTGTGCTTATACCTTTTGCAAAACTGCAGCTGCAGAAAAGCACCCGGCGCACTCAGGAAGAAGTCTGAACCAAAACAATTTATATTAGACAGAAGTCCAATGACCCGGACTCAAGAACTTCACTCATACTTTTTTCATTGAAATCTGATTGCTCATCAGTCTTTAAAAATTAGAAAGCTTATTTTAAAGCCTAATTTTCAGTGTAAGGATGTTAATTTAAAATGTGAACATAAACAATACAATCTTTTTTCTTTACTGGCACACACAGCAGAAGCACGAGAAACAACTTTCAGGTATTCAAAAAAGGGAACTTCTTACTGAATGTATGGAAAAAAATGTCACTAAAACAATAACTAGAATGCATTGCTCAGAGAGGCTGGAGAATCTTGTCCTTGCAGGTTTCAAGATCTGGATGGTCGATGCTCTAAGTAGCCTGATGTGAATTCAACACATACCTTGCTTTGAGCAGCAGCATTTGGATTAAAAACCTCCCCCAAGTCCCGTCCAGCCCTGGTGATTCTACGTCTACGAGGTGCTGACAAATCCATGACATGTTTTTGGGCTACTTTACTGTGAATATATTTTCCTTCATGAGAAAACAGGGTATGTTGTTTTTCTTATTTCATATTGCCCAGGGAGTATGGGAGGCAGGGCAAAAGCCAAAAATTGGCTTGAAGGGAAAAAGTCACGTGACAAGATAGGCTACTCCATGTGAATAACAGTGGGGTCAACAGAGGCTCTGGCTTCCGAGAAAGAAGAGGCAATGGCAGAGAATAAGGAATGTAAAGGGTTTGTTACAGCTGGCAGGGGAAATGGCTATGACATTTAAATCCAATTTGACAGAAGCAATTTGAGCTATCGCCAGCGGAACAACTGGCAGAAGCAACCAAATTTAAATACAAATTAAATAAAAGGATGTTACTCCTGTTTAAAATGCAATGCATCTGAGAACAGGAGTAGATCTATGACTTATACATTTTGTCTGAGTATGGCCAGTTTTTAAGTGGATGATCTTGATCAGCACATAAAAATTAAAACATGTTAGCAAACTCAATTTAAATTGTCAAACCTGAACAATCTGGCCATTTTGTAGAAATTATTTTGCAGTGTGACCATCTGTGCAATTGAAATGGAGCTTACCAAAAATTATTTCATCAAAGTAAGAAATAAATCTGTTTTCTCAAATTTTATTATCCAGTTAAAAAATTATTACAGTAATCTCCATGTACAGTTAAGCCGGTTTTATGAATGAAATAAAATTTCCAACATATCGTTTCATGATTTCTTCTCTTGTGGCACTTCAAAGGACAGAGGAGTTTGTTCTTTTAATATATAGATACTTGTAAGCTAATAAAGAACTCTTTGGTTGAAGTTCAGGAGCGAACTTCATTACATGGAAGTGATTTTGTATTATTTATCTCCAAAGTCTGTTTTATAAAGCAAACAAATAGAAGCTTGGTAAACTTTTCAGTGTCATCTAAATTTCTATATTGTACATTACAAAATAATGCTTTACAATAATTGATGCTCATGTCTTTCATGTATTTTTATAACTGAATAGCACTTTTGCACACAGCAAAAAAATTGAGTTATTGAAGGTCTGTGGCTATATAAACAAGGATTAATGACATGCAAAATTCTCTGTCATGCTGAATGCTGTTTGATGAAAAAAAAAAGATTTTATTATTACTCTTCAGCAATATTGCCATTGAATTTGGGGTGACTTTAGTGGAACCCTGCGACTATTAGAAGATACAAAAATGCTATTCATTTTCCCTGAATAGTTTTGGATGAAGTATTGCAAGCATCCGGTACCCAGGTATTCAGCGATCCCCAGAATTCCCAAGTCTTCAAGACTTCCTATTCTGTCTCCCTAGCAACATCTTATGTATTTTACCCTTTCCAAAGACCTTTTTTTGCTCACTTTCCTCTCACTGTGTTGGATTCCATCTAAGGATAAAGGTAGCAGCAGTTGAGAGATGTGAGTCATTACCTAGTACATAATTAATAACACAATTAATGAGATTTTCATGTAAAGATTTTCTGTTAAGGAGAAAAAAAGACTTAAAAAAGAAACTTCCCCATTTTAGCTTCTGTGAGAATCAGTTAATATTTATTTTCTATTAGTACTTATAGATCACTATTTTTTCAGGGGCAAATAGTTGTAGTATTGCAATTCTAATAAAACCTTATTCAATGAACAGTGCATTATGAAGTCCCATGGAAAATGTGCACAGACCTTAGTGAGGTTTAAATATGTTAATGTGTTATCTTAAGAGTTTGTTGGTATTTGTCATTTTGTCATTTACTTTGTCATTTACAATTTTTTGTTACTGTTAAAAAATCAATTGGAGGTTTTGAAAGTGTTCCATTGATGTAGGCAAGTGCAATAAACACATCAAGAAAAAATATATGATCTCTTATTATATAGTTTGGAATCTTTTACTTCCAAACCTAACAGCTTTTTGATTTCCTTCAGTTAGTGAAAATAGCTACTCAAATTTAAATGCATAAACTGTGTAAATATCTCTTCTATGCAGTGAGACAAAAATCATTATTTTTTTTTACATGCACGACTGTCAGATGGTTTTCCAGATATCATGTGCTGAGCAGGGCAGATAAAACTATAATATAGTAACTGACAAATATGAAGCTTATTAAATGTTGTAAGAACATAAGTAATTATTTACATCAAAATTACCAATGAATCAAGTTAATGATCAACCCATAAAAAAAACTACTAACTTTTCACTGGTGTCAGCCCGATTTAAGATAAAAATATCTAATGGAGAGAGACTTTGAGGACACTTCACAGAAAATATCTACACCCAAACTTAGCCAATGATTAGTCAGTTTCATATATGCTATATATTCATCTAAAACTTTTCACTTAACAATTTGCTCCTTGGTAAAAATTGTCTTAGGGATTTTTTTTTTTTCTTTTAGCTGTGATTTTCTGAGAAAACCTACACACTAGAACTGTTTACTCCAAACTTATTAAACAGATGAATATGCTTTATAGTGTGACAATCAGTATACACATCTGGAATAATGATGGTTGGGATGTCCCATGTGAAAAAAAAATGGTGAGATGCCTTTTGTTCTGATAATTTTTCATGGAAGACTAAAAAATACTTGAATTTAACATTTCGTAGTAATAATTAAAAAAAAATCTTCATGGAAGGATTTCTGCTTAACAAATTCTAATTGTTTCATGTTTGATTGGTGATTTTATGACAAAACTAATCTAATGATCTCTACTTACAAATTTTGCTTTAAATAAATCCCTTAGGTAAAGACAGAGCTATGGTGGAGAAATCTACTCTGAAAAAGTACCTAGTATTTAATTTTTCCCCAGGTCTATTTTTAAAGATTTTTAAATCATAAGCACATTTGCCAGTTGGTGGTGTGAGTCAAAAATGGCATATGATTGGTACAGACTATAGTGATTCAAAAGTAAGACTCCCAATGAGATTAGCAACCATGACAGTAACTTTATTGTGTTTTCACCATTGTTATTCATTCAAAATCTCTCATTTATTGAATGACTGTACAATGCTCACCTGATCGAGTTGATAACTTTTGAGATTTGTAAAATTTCAAGCTTAAGGCCTCATGAAGACCTCCATTGTGGTTGGATTCAAGTATCCTACAGTGTATCATCAATTTTTGGAACACATGTCTATACTATTGAGAGAAGGATCGTAGTATCATAAGAAGAGTCAACTAAGACCTGCTAACAGGTACTTTAACTGAGTAACATACCAGAGTACAAGTAGGGAACATCTCCAAGGCATCTTCTTCTGACATGCTTTTCCTGGACAAATTTATGCATTTTGAAGAAATTTATGCTTTCAGGTGTCCTGAGGCTACATAGTAGCTGTAAATAGCCATTGCTCCGTAAGGTCTGCTTTTGAGTAAAAGGCCCTAAAACCTGGGTATTAAATTGTATTTAAAGTAAACTTGCCTTGAGGGTGTCCTTGAAATGCTTTAATAACAATATTCTTTCACCGTCTTCTTTGTTCTAAAGTGTTTCTTGTTAGTGTATTTATTTATTGCTCAACCAAACACTTCATTTCCAGCTAAAACCATTTCCATACTTCCACTGCATTTCAGATGTTTCTTCACTGACCTTCTGGCATTTCATCTCACTCTGAATAGGTCATACAGTAATTTGTACTGGAATCTCTCCAGCTGTTCATAGAAGGTGCAGATTTCACATTTGCACAATAGCATGGAAAAGCTTGGGAAGCTTGATACCACCTTGACTTCATATTTCTTTGACAAAACAAGCAAGTGGGATTGTAGCCCTCTAGACGTTATCTCACCGAGTCTGCTACTAGAATTATTCGAAACATTTCAAAAGTAAGGGAATATATGTGCAAAAAGAACTCCATTTCCATAAATTGATTTTGAAAAACTGATCATGCTCTTCTCCAGGGACTAGTTGATAACTTACTGCTTTTTACTCCCGAAACGGTTACCAGCTAGCAAACCAGTCTACCAACCACCTCATAGACCTCTCGTGCTTTGAGAGCCTCCCATACTATTTTGAATCCAAGATGAAGCACAATTAGTTAAAGGACTGCAAGACAATGTGATCCTTAAAGCCAATGAAGGGATCTCCCTAATGATATCTGTATTTTACACACATTTTATGTTTAAATTCCCATGACAGCAATCATGATCTCAGATAAGACAAAAGCTGGTGAAAACAAAGACAAATGTTAAGACACTGTCCCCACCTCCATTTTTTCCCCCAGTGCATAGTAACATATAAATGTATTTGTTCTTCTTGGCTATTCACTTTGTAGTAAAGTATTTCAGGAACCAACAGCCACTCAGCTTCATACACAGTTCTTTGTAACTTTTTGAACTCTATCCTCTGTATACATCATACATAGGATTTAAGCAAAGCTTTGGGGACATTTTTGAAAAACTAGTATGGTGGGAGTTAGCACTGGGGCTTTTTGAGATGTTGCAGCTTTGACCAAAGTCCCTCAGGCCTACAACAATATCATGAGTATGGTGTCAGTGGTGCAGTCTTAATGCAAGTAAAATTGTTGAGTTGTTCACTTTTTCTAAATAGCATCAGCTATTTCTACATTAATTTACATTTGGAAAGTTAGGATTGAAAAGAATGACTTGACTACTTGCAAGTCCCACAGCCCTAAATTTTCAGATTGATAGCATAAATTATAGAAACTTGAATCTACCAGAATGGGAATCATTTAACTTGAGCTTGGCCCTGTAGAAAGTATAATAGGGTAATGATCTTCTAAATGCTGTAGTATAAATAATAACACCTCACTAATAGGAATATAAGATTTATAGCTTCATAAATAGCTATTGAAACAGGGCTGGGATGTGAAGGGAATAGTTTAGAAAGCTGAGGAAAATGAAGTACTCCACCTTTTCCTTTTCCCATTCTATAGCAAAAAACTTGGAATAGGATATAACTTTTTTTGCACTATTCAGATACTTTTTTTTTTTAAGCTGCTATAAGGCAGCTGTATGTGATTTTTTGATCTTTTTTCTTTGTGTTGAATGACTGCAACTTTTTCCCATCATGCACATTCTAGAATATATTAGTGCACAAGTGGTGCTTATGTTGCATTTTATTCAGTTTCTAACCTTTAAACTGTAACAGATTTATGTGATTCAACAGCATGTATTTTGGTCCCACAGTTCTGTATATCGAGGTTCTCACACACATACACACACACACACACACACACACAAATAAAGTTTAAAGCTTAGCATTGATATTTTCAAGTGTCTTTTAACCGGGCACAAGTAGTAGTAAATAGCACGAGTAACAACAGTGACTGGGCTGTAGGATCAGCTGCATGCTGCTTTGAAGTGATCTGCACATCTCAATTTTGATATATTCAAAAGCCAAAGATGCAACTCCAAAAAGCATTTCAATGGCTTTTTTTTTTTTTTTCATGGAGAGAGATTTTATGGCCATAAAACAGTGTAAACAACAAGGTCATTTTGGATGAAGAAGTCAAGAGAAGCAGATGTGACCTTAATGAAGGCTTTTAGTAGAAAGCCAGACATGCTGAGTTCATGTCGACAAATTGGCTCAGTCCAAATCCAGATTTAATCAAAATAGTAATCGTTCTACACAGTCTTAATTAAATGTTGCAATGTTCTATTAAACTATAGATAACAGTGTAATTATGTGAATGGACAAAAATAGGTATTACGAACTGCAGGCAAGTTGTCCAACAGACTGATTTAAATCATTACCTGCTAGTGAAAGAAGAATGTTGGCAAAGCTTGTGCCATAACAATGAAAATTAAAATTTAAACCTACTGTGAAGTAAAAAATGACATATTTTTATAGCTGCAACACAATCTGTTCTAAGTTCATAGTTCACAACAGATATTTCCAATCGTGATGAATTTCCTTTACAGTGAAATATCACAGGTGTAGGGAAAACACTTTGAGGAAATGATAAATAATCTTACCATACGGGGCTAGATACAGGAACAAATTTATCTTTCAAACCTCTAGAAATGCCTAGAACAAAACATAAGAAAATAATTTTAGAGTGAAGACCCGTAACCAGATTTAAAGAGCTTAATCAGTGATTCACTACCAGAAGGGCTAGTCTTATTGATGAGTCATCAGTACATTATAAAATTAGGCTCTGAGCTTCACCTTTAATTTGTGAGAAAAACACACAATTCTGTGGAAGCGGGAAAAACATCAGAAGCTGCAATGTTGAGTAAGGCCAAGTAATCTGGTAGTCAGGGCAAGTGAGGTCTGGAGCACTATTATTTTTTTTTTTTCAAATGAGGTTCCTCTTTAAAAAGGATGAGGTTGACTGCTCTAGGGGGCTTGTAATTAATTTAGCATTTTAAATAATCAGAAAGGAAAACAAGCAGAGCTGGTTACTTGAGTTCATACTCAGATTATCATAATAATCGTCAGATAATTTAAAATAGGAAACTAGTGCTAGCAGATTAAAAAAAAGCCCTATTAAAGAAGTGTCACTACTGTGGTTATTCACAAACTCCCAAACTCTTCATGATGTATTAAAACAAACAGGAAGACATCATCCACATACATTCTCATTTACATATAGTAAATGAGAACTATTAGCTGATGAAAATAAGGTTCTTTTCAGAGGAACTTCTTAAAAAGGAGAAGACATTGATCCCTTCCCGATCTCCAACAGAGACAGGTTTTAGGCAAAGTAGTTCCCCAAAAGATGGGGCAAGATTCCTAAGAATTGCTTCATGGATGCTTGTGATGGTTGGCCTTGATACACACTTGTCAGCTTATCTTCTCTTCCCACACACACGTCAACAAATCGTATAGTCAAAAGAGACTGTGTCGGAGAATTGTCAGCTCATAGCCTCAATTTAGGTAGTCTGAAAATAATGCCACGATTCCCTTTCATTCTTTCCTATTGTACACTAGGACATAGCCACCCTGCAGAGCACAGATTCCTCATGCGGGATCAAAGGGCAGACACAAGCCCTAGCAACATGCACAGAACAACATAACACACTTACTTATTTTGTTCCTAAGAAAAACAGACTTAAACAATCTTAAACAAAAATTTCTGCTATCACTCAGTAGAGATGCAGTAGTGTAATGATCCAATTCCACTGTCAGTTAATCTTATTCAGCTCCTGAATTCCTACGGACCACGATAATACTAATTTCATAGGGTAGAGCACTCTGCTATCATGACGATCATCTTTTAGATTTCTTTATGTCTGCTCTGTCACCTGTAATATTTTACTTACATTTGAAGCAATGCTGTCCTAATCAAGTTAGAAAAATGTCAAAATAAAATGTCTACTTTTCTTTATATCCTTTTTTTTTTTTTTAATTAAAGCGTTAGAATCTGTAGTCTAGAGTGAGCAACAATCTCTGTCTTTCCTTTTACTGACAGATGCAGAACTGCAGACTTTCATATTCTGCAGCTTTTCAGTTCAGATCTTCAATCATTTAAAACTAGTGAAATGCCTTTTGGACATACATAGCTTTGAAATGTCGAATCTGTCATGGAGTAACCTTTTCTGGATGAGGTGCAATGGTAAGGCATGCCCTTGTTTTGAAATCAGACATCTCATCCTTTTTGGTACTTTAATATTTTCTTGGAAAGAACGGTATGTTTGAATGCCAATCATAAAATGCCACATAAAATTCATCAATATTTCTTTTATTATGCTATATTCCTGTTCATGACCAAAACTTGGGTGAAAGTGGGAACTACCAGTAAATCAGAAAGACTGAGCAAGATTGGTTCTTCTTTCTACCTCGACAAAACAACTGGGCAGTTTACTACTATCTGTATTTTCTGCTCACATATCTCTGCTAGTGGAAAGATATTTGCAGATAATAACAAGTATAGGAGACTGTCAAAAATAAAATATTTTTTTTCCTAATTGACAAGCAGTCAAACAATACCTGTCACTGAATGCATGTAAAAAGATTGGCTCCAATTTGGAGTTTTGAAATTATGGTATTTTATGAAGTAAATTCCCTTTTTTTAAGGATTGACTGACAAGCAACACATGCAATATTATAGTACTCATGTTTGACAAATTATAATATCTGCTGAGCCCTGGAATCTCCGTTCTATGTTATGGACTTGCTGTGCTGTCTGCAATTTCAGACCTTTGCTGTGTGGGTTGACAGATGCAGATGCAGATAGTTCCTATTTAATGCCTGCCCAGAATTTTCCTTGTTTTTCCAACATATTAAATCAGCCAGAAAATCCATATTTATAACAGATTAAGAGGGTCTTGCAAATACAAACACCACAGAAATGTTTGATTTCAAGTTGTTTGGTTTAGTATCATGAGAAATACCTTTGCAAATAGTGTGCCCCTTCAACTAACACACATCTATTGACTTAAAGCTACATTAGAAAAAGAATTAATCTTGCAGACATATCTGATAGCAGTAACAGCTGTTACTTGCTGATCTCAGTCTGTTCAAATAACCTTTTACATGAATTTGTTTTTGTACTCCTGCTTCTGTTGAAACAGTATATAAATACCAATTTTAATCACAGCATGGTAAAGTGTGAGGCCATCTAACGCACAACTCACTAAAAATTAACTATATACAACCACAGGATATAACCTAAAAGCTGAATTAAACTTTTGTAGTCAGTTCAATACATGTATAATCTGAAATACAATAATTAAGATATAAATAGCTATAACACTCTTTGAGAAACAGGAAAAAATAACTTTAATAAAAAACAAATGTAATATCTCAGGCTTACTTTAGTCACTATCCTAAGTGTTCTTATATCAGTCTTGCATCACATTTTATCAGGAAAGAAAAATCAAAGGAAAAAGCTTGAGAGATCATAGTAGATCATTGGCTCTTTGCAAAGGTTATAGAAGTATTATAGAGAATATGTGAAAGGTTTTCTTCACTCTTTTTAAAAAAATAGAGAATAATGATTAGCTTGTGTCTAATCTCCCTGTAGTCTCCCATAGCTTGTGTGTTGGTGAGTGATTTCTGATGGGGATTCTTAAGCTTTTCTTTGACACATGCAAAGTTAATGTCATAGTTGGTATCAGTTTCAGAAGTGATCAAAAGAGATAACTTATTTTTCAAAAAAGGGGGAATATAGTTAATTCTGCTAATTTTATATTAGTTTTATACTTGTATCACAAGCATAAAAGCATTAGTTGTATGCTTGTATTACAAAGACATCATAGTAAAGACCGACATATTTACCTGGTGAAGTAAGGTAAATCCTTATCTTTGAATGTATTTTTCTAGGTGGCTACAGAAATTCTGACAGTTCAGAATTACAGAATCATAGAATCATCATAGAATCATAGAATGCCTAAGGTTGGAAGGGACCTCTAGAGGTCATCTAGTCCAACCCCCCTGCACACGCA
>JAWLRI010000838.1:2430961-2458140 GCA_034781795.1 Crypturellus tataupa | reverse complement strand
TAAATCCTTATCTTTGAATGTATTTTTCTAGGTGGCTACAGAAATTCTGACAGTTCAGAATTACAGAATCATAGAATTATTATGGTTGGAAGGGACCTCTAGAGATCATCTAATCCAACTCCTGCAGCATAGAGTACCCAGTCTTACCAAGAAGTCATCACTGAGCTATCAGCAGCTATTTTTATGTTTATTAGTAGTAAAAAGATGCTGGGGGCATATTGTTAAAATATACAACTTCTGGGCTTCCAACTTAGGGTGAACAAAATGAATTAGATTCATAAAAGAATATATTACATTAGTTTTCTGGTTTACTTGTTCAGTCATCAGCTTTTTGATGTCAGGAATAACCTAACTTAAATAAAACTACCTTGTATTCTTGAATCTGTTGTTTCTCTACTGGCATAGAAATTTCCATTTCATCTAGAAGGAAAGGTATGGGTAACATTCACTGGGATGATACAATACATTAGTTTGGATGTTTTGCTTTGGGAGCAGATTTAAAATCCCACTAAGATTTTAAAGAGATCTTTGTGAAGCCTACTGACTAAGTCATCCTTTAAAAACCCACTTTATAATGCATGCCCAACTAAAGGTTTTAATTTCAGGATTTATATGTCAGCATATGTTAGCTTTTTATTTCTTACCGTAGATTGTATGTGAAAGAGATGAGTTAGTCTTAATTATAGAATTACAGCATAATAAGCTCATTGCTGTCTTTGTGTTCTTTTATTTTTTATTTTTTTAGGGGATGACAACTGAGACTCTCAGCATGAGTTTAAGGTAAAGCCTGCAGCCCATGGCAATGAAATATTGCCAGTGCTCTTGAAATGACAAGGCTTTATCTGTGTATTATTCACTGAAAGTGAGTATCTATTCTTCCAACACTTTTCTTGTCAAATATGGAAAAGTTTAAAGCAGGCTTTTACCGATAAGATACATCCTCACTGCTGTACGTTAAAATCTACCCATGTGCTCTAACAGATCTGATATTTTTCATTCTTTTATAAGTGGTAAATACTATGCTTTACTGTCAAATACCTTAAAGATGAAGACAGTGTCTTCTAAGAAATACTTTCATAAAGCTGCTTCTCTTCTTTCATCCAGAAAGAAAAGTGAAAAGTGCCATAGCCCTCAACTTACAGACAAAGTTCAGGAAGATAGAATTTTAAAATTCAGATGATAATTGGCTTTCTCTAAATCAAATAACATGCTGAATCAGTAACAAGGATGATTAGGTGCAGTTGTACAAAATGAACTAATCAGCTAAAAGTAGAAAAATTAAACAGCACAAAAAAGCAAAAGTTGTAAGAAAAGAAATACAAAACACATTGCTGTTGCTGAATAGCCTAGAAATAAGTGCTCCATATACAAGAACTATTTCCATATCAGCCAAGTAAACCTCTTCAAAAAATATTGTCACTTGATACAAGGTTAGCCTTATACATATATAAGTGAACCTGTTGCTCTGGTTCTCCTGGCAGGTGGCCATCTAATATCAACTGCCTCATGCCCAAGCAGCATGAGAATTCAATCCAATGTAAAAAGGAGAACTGCAGCTCATAGGCATCATTTCTTTTTCCTAGGACAGCATATTGGGCAATGGCTTGTTTCTAAGGGCTTCTCTGGAAGGAGGACACCAAAACCCAGCCATGATATGATTACATTTTTTTGGTACCCACAGACTCTTGGTACTCACCCTAATGATAGTTCTTCAAATATGGTTTCATTCATGTGGTTAAGAAACTAACTACTGGTCTAAACAGAATACACAGATCAATATCAAGCAGATATGAAAAAGGAAGTTCTCATTCTCACTGCACTTCACTTATAAGGTGTTTCATGTGCTCCCTGATGTTCTGAATTTTTAAAAACAGCAGATGGCTGCTAAAAGAAGATGAGATGGTTGTTATAAGTAAGTGCATAAATGTGAAAAGAGAAGAAAGGTGTCAGCAGTGTTGTTCTTTACTTTTTATTTAATTTAAGGAAATTATTTCAGCCAAGCAGAGTTTGGAGTAAAGTGAATGAGTATTTTCTCCATTTAGTATTCTGTTTCTTTTTCTATCATGTATGATTCCACAGAGTACTTTCCCAACAAAACTACCATTATAGTACTCTTTATCTGAATGGTTTGCTTGCTGCAAGTATACCGCTAGTTAAATGGTTAGCAAAAGTCTTTAATAAGCTAACATATTCACACTAACATATATACTGCCCCATTCATCCTGCCTCCTATCAGTAACAAGGGATTAACCCAAAAATAATGAGTTAATGTGAGATGTAAAAAAGCCATACATACTAACAAGAAACTCTTCCTTCAGTTTACTGTGGAAGTATATTCCACAGAAAAAGAATAAATTCCACCTATGGCGTAAAATATTTTTGTTAACGTATTTGTTGGCCTCCTAGATGCAGTACAGGCACTGAAGTTGTTTTTTTTATATGAATTAGAACAGTTGGTTCTCAGCATGTTTGTTTCCACAAAAACACAATGAGTGTATCTTGGGATAAGTCAAGCATCATAGGAATGCATCAAGGAGGTAGACACATTTCAATTTGTGGACAAATTTAAATCACTTTTTTCAAATAATTATTTAAACCTTGGTAAGACAGATCAGTATGGTAAAATTCAATGGCTGGTTGGTGAAAAATACATAGCTATATATGCATATATGTCTTGTATGAATTCACTTTACTATATTCTAAAACAGAAAACAGTAATGAATATGCAATCAAGGGTATGCAGGACTTCTCCAGACACCTGTTCCATAAAAGAGTGGACAATTATTTACCAGCAGGTTCCTTCAAAAAAAATTGTATTTTTTTCAATTTTATGATAGGTCCTATGCAACCAATAATAATTCTCACTCAACGATGATGTTATTTTGGAATTAATTTGCATCTCACATTCTTGTAATGCTCATATGAAGTCTTAACCTACTCACTTCTAATTTTGTGTAAAAGGCCCAGGTGTGCCAATTCCAATTAAGGGGGCTGGCACTCCTTGACAACTCTCTTTTTAACATTTTTACTTCCAGAGGGGAAGTGGGATTTAATCAAGTAGAAATTGAGTTTTATATCCTTTGTGAAGTCCATCAGGTTCCTCAATTTTGAAAACATATTTTATCTTAACTTTATTATCCATTTCTAGAGACAAAGCAAATTCTATCATCTTAATTCAATCTTCTGCTGTTAGTATGTTCTGTCAATCTGTAGTACATAACTACCCATTAGGAGTTATTGAAATTTCTATTTTAGTCTGGAAGAATGACAGGAAATCTTAAAGACATACATATGGTACTTTTGGTCTCTTTCTTCTCTGAACTCTGCAGAATTTTGCATAGGGGATTCTGTAAGAAAGAAATGGATGAAAGAACCTACTGGCAACATAAGAATTCTAAGTATATCCCAGAATGATATTTAGTGTTCAAAGTCATAATGCAAAATTAAACATTTTAATCTATTTTTTTAATCTTTTTTTTTTTTTAACTTATTGTTCTGTATTCAAAAACCTACCCAGACTCCAGTGCTTTCTGTCTCCGAACCTGCTTATACTTCCCTAAGTTTTGTGTTCCATCTGTTCTCTTGAGCTTACCTGGCACTGTCCTTATTCCTTTCAGAGCAAAAACAATATGATTAAGGCACTGGTAAAAGCATCTCCAAGAGAGTAAGAATAAAAGCAGCCTTGTTTACAGAACAAGGTGTGGATAATTTTTGAACTGCAAAGTGATCTTTGAGCCTCATCTGGATAATTATTTCCATTTCTCCTTAGCAGTGATGCCAGAACAGTTTGAAAAGCAACAGCTTTCCACATGCACACTCACAGAGGATATTTATAATGGGAATAAAAAAGAGTGAGAAAGAAGCTTAGTATGAAATTCAGAGCTGCACCATTTCTGGTACTTTTCTTCTCCTAAACTACTTTTTCAAAAATAGGCAAAATTCTCAGTTGTTATAGCAATCACTTCAGACAGCAAACAGCAGTTCCCAGTGTATTTAGTTTCAGCTGAGCAAGTAGGGCTTTTTCTGCAGTTCACTCTGGAAGTGGAACTAGTGGTGTTCCTAGATTACCTCCTGTTTTGCTATATTTATTAGGCAATTTTGATTATAGCATCTTCTGCAGTTTCTTTAATCTTTACTCTGGTTGTAACCTTATCTCAGATCAAGGAGAGCAGCAATTACTCTCAGCTGTAATGTCTATATGATCTAAAGGATGTTTTCTAATATAGTATTTTGCCCTAAAGGGATCAAGATGATCTTCTGCCTTCTAAAGTGAAAATATTTGAGTTTTTCATCATAATTACTTTATTCATCTAGTAGATCTCTTCTGCAAGGTTTCTTTTGTAGAGCCATTGATCCATAATCCCTTTTAAAAAAGGTAAACATGTCCTCTAGTAGCAACATGAGTTGTTTTACATTTCTAGACTTTTCTTTTCAAGTCTTTTGCTAACAGTGTTAAATCTTTTGTTGCCTTTTTTTTTTTTCAAAAAAAAAAAAAAGTCTTCCAAATTCTCTAGCATTCTTTCACATTGAGACTATGTAGATGTAGAAGACTAAATAGTGACGAAATGAGCACAGTGACTACTTCCTTTAAAGGATATCTATTTTTTCTACTAATTATTTGTTAGAAAATCCTGATTTCAAGTAATAATGATAAGTGACATGAACAAAATAAGAATAATTGTATGGGTAAGTATATTATTAAGTTCTTAAAAGGTAAATCTGTTCATATAACAAAAAAAAGTAGAAAGTTTGGCAAAATCTGTGTTAGATCCTTCAACTGTTAATATTTAGTTATACAGATTACTGTACAACTCATTTCAAAATCAAAGTGAGAAATTTGGCTGCTTGGGTATTGACTTGCAGAAAATTCTATTTTCATACATTGTTAAGTATACATACAGTATATACAAAACATTAATACATTAAGTACAAAATTATTTTTTACCAGGGAATTTTGTATAATAGTTAAAACACTTAAAAAACCTACTTTATTTGTAAAAATATGTGTATAACAATTATTGCCATTGTTCTCCTAAAAGACTACTACTATATTTAATTCCTGTTTCTAGCATAACACAGTCTAATTTGACTTCATTTAAGTCAGGTCAGAATTTTTTTATTCTGAGTTATTCTAGATACGTACAAAGAAATTATGTCCTTTTTTCACCACTTTTTTTTCCTTTTAACTGTACCCAATACAGTAATCATACTTTGAAATATGGACCTTCATGCTGATACATTTGATGCATCATGAGAATGCTGGGAGAGCTCACAGGCCAATTTCCCTTTCTTGAAAGATAAAAAGAAATGAAACTATATGAAATATAAAAAGAGATTGAAAATAACTGTTTTAAAGCTCTAGCATTTGAGGCATTTGAATCACGCTACAAATTGAACTCTTAACATTTCTATTCCATCCCTCCTGCTATATACATAACAAGGTGTTTTATTCATTGAATCTTGATATGTATCTTGTCTATTTTACTGATTCCTCAAGTACCTCTTCTGAAATGCCTGAGCTAATCACAGATCTTAATTTTAACTTTAAGATATGCAATTTATGAGACTTAGCCATCTAGAAGGAATGTCATTTAATAGAACACTTACTTTCTTATTAGTAGAGATAAATATGCATGATCCTAAGTATTTTATATTCCAATATTATATTCAAAACTTGTCCCTTAAGGCCATCTTTAATGGAAGTTTTTTGTGACTCAACAGTGTTCCAGATACACAAAGATAATAGGCTGACTGATAGTTGTTTGAGTTTTCATTCTAAACTATATCTATGCAAATAACTATTGGTGTTTTTTTTTTTTTTTTCCTCAGAAATCAGAAATATTCTGAAAAAAACATAAAAATCTGTTAAGCAAAAACTGAATAAAAGGAGATGTTTATGATATATCTGTTCATTTTAACAGTGTGGCTTTCTACAATGTTCACTACTACAGGAAAAAGGTATGATTTTTCTGCAAGAGATTTAACACCCATATTTTAGGAGCTATAGTTTCTGAATGTAATCTGATTTTTCCCTTCTTCACCTAGTCTGAGCGAAATATTAGTTATTACCGATGCTAGGTGATAATGTAAGCTAGATAAGGTAATTTAGCTCAGTACCCACACAGTCCCACATAGAGGCCTGGAAAGAAAGACATTGTGCCATCTAGTCCCTTAATGTCTTTTCCAGTACATGGAAGACAAATGAAGAACTGATTAGAGCAGGCCAGCTCTGCTAGCTGCCCTGCACTGCACAGCACTGCAGAGCCAGATCTGCAAAACTTCACATATTTTTTCTCCCTCCTTCTTTTGCACATGGCAACCTCTACTCTGGAACGCATTATGAGGATGTCCAGGCAGGGATAAAAGCTCAAGGGTATCAGAAAAATGCCTACTCTAGCCAGCCTAAAGCTAATGCAAAATTTTAATGTATCTTCTCACATCTTCCTTCTCCTCCTTTATTATCAGAGCCATTTGTTTTTTGTTATCTATTGTGTCTTCCCTGAATTTACATTTGTATTTAATGCCAAGCTGTTTTGTACCACTATTTTAACTGTTATTATTGAATACTGCCAGGAAATATTATATTGACATGTTCTGTCAGTAAACATTAATAAAATTTAAACAGTGAAAGTTACTGAAAAGTTCTTTTTCATTTTGTAAACCCTTTGTTTGTTATTGTTTTTTTTTTATTTTGTTTGTTTCTTTAAACTGATTAAGCAGGTATGTTTGTATTCTAGATATCTAAATCTGCATTTTGGGAAGGAAAAAAGAAAGCAACAGAAGTTACCTTTATTACAAATTCAGACAATTTAGTCCTGCTTTCTCAAGACTGACATCTGTGTTTACCAAACTATAGAGTACTGAGCCAGTTATCATCCCACTATGTTTCTTCTCTCTCTGATAATGTAGGAATATGAAACAAGAAAGATGATTACCATCAGAAAGAGTTACCAAGGAGAAAAACACAATAATAAAATCTTTTGTCATTATTTTGGCCATCTGTGATTGGTTAAATCATTTGAACATAAGGTCGCGAGTCTGCTCCACATTTCAGGAATGTTAGAATTAGAGTAAAAGCTGCCCAGATTTCAATGTAATCCCTCTGTGGAAGTTTGGCCTTCTCTCTACCTCTCTGCTCTGACAGTTTTATACCCAATGCAGATTCCATTTAATCCATCAACCTTTGTTTGAACTCCCTGACTGTGGTCGCCTGTACTTTAAGAACAGTCAAATATTGTAAAAATAGGTTGGAAAAAAAAAACACCTGCTGAGAACTCTGTTCTAAGAATCAAACTCAGAGCATTCATGCAAAAACTTTTATGTATTGCATGTTATTAAGTCATACTCTTGGGGCATGGACCTCGCAATAGGTACATACACATCTCCTACTAAAGTCAGCAGGAGTTCTGCACGAATAGCAGGCAAGAATAATAGGTCCTTTAATTTTTTCTCTGTGTGATAAAGAATTTCATCATCTTCATTTGAGATCTCATTTGAGAGTGCTTGAAGAGCTAAAATCGTATCTACTATTTTAGTGATAATTGGAATTCCATACATAAACATGTACATATTATATGAATATATATCTCCTTATACATAATTATCTATTCTGGCATCTTTTTAGTTATAGGTTTTTGATGTATAAATGAATATTGCTATTATTCTGTGAAAAAAATTTCAAAATAGAATCAGGTAAGCCTGGCTCTATCTTTAGTTCTCAATTACGGTTTACATAAGAAGTAACTGTGACTTGGGAAAATTTACAATCAGTGTTGCGTTCCTTTATTTATACTTCGTCTATGATGTGCTTTGTTGCTGTGACTTTTTTTTTTTCTCTGTATTGTTGCTGTGGTAACTGGAAAAAAAGTTCAGTGGAATTAATGCCTGATTCAAGAATTTCAACAATTATTGATTCTTAAGTTCAAGATCACTAGAATGAGAGTGAGGGTATAGAAAATAAAATAGAAATATCCTTTGAATAATTATATCATGAAATTTCACATTATTTTTAACTCTTGCATTATGAAGAATTTTGGCAAATTTAAAACTTCCATAATATAGGACTTTAGATAAAGGTTACTTTATTTGTCCTTGTCAGGCAATCAAAATTAGCTTCTATCTTTGTATTTCTCTTCCACTAAAGATAGATTTTTATGCTAAAATTCATTTTTCTTTTGAAACAGAAATTTTCTTTTGAAACAGAACTTTATTGAATATAATTTTAGAATGTTCCATTTAAAATTAAATGCCCTTTCTTTAAATATTACCCTCCCTTTTCTTTTTTTTTGTTTCTTTGCATATGGATTTGTATGTACATAGGCAGATGCTGTAAGTGGGATAGTTCTTGTAATAGTGCAGAAACTAGTCTTTTTCATCAAAGCTCTTATTCGTTTTGCAAAGTGACATTGTTCACTGTTCAAATATATATCCAAGACTGATGCTTTCGTCCATGAAGCTATTGTTACCAATGAAAGTCTGGGATCTACTAATTTGCTACAGCTGGTTTTGTCAAGAGATTTGTAATGGATTAGAACTGGTGGCATTAGGTATTTTTACAGTGTGACATATAGAAATGCCAATGTGCAAAAATTATGCACTTAGATCATTTTATGCAATATTTTCAGAAATTGCAGGACTTGAATCTTAACATCCTCCTTATGAATCAGGTAGTATTTTAATATAAAATAAGACTGTGGGATAATATTAATGGTTTTCATAATTATATTTACGTACATGTCTGTCAAAAAGGGGAGGATAATGAGAGGAGGGGCAGCATAAATAATTTTAGCTTTCCTGTTAGCATCACGAAGTAGCACCTGCTCACAAATGTGCCACTCCATTTTGACCAGTCTATATTCTTATGAGTCAACCAATTCAACAAGCAGCTCGATACTTGTTAGACTTTTGGAACTTAAGCTAGATTCTCTAAATTTTTGGAATAGAAAAGATACCATCAGATATTTTTACAGGCATTGGTGAAAAGGAGAAGCAAAACTGCATATTGCCTTAAGGCTGTATTTACTGAGAACAATCTTGAACTTTGTGACATCTTTAAACAAAATAAGACAAGTAGAAGTGATTATAGATAAAGATGCCTGTGGCTAACTTGTTTTAATTAAAGTTGTTTCAGAAGATATAGGAATCAAGGATAAAGAAAAGAATCGTGCTATGTGAATTATCAGGTAATTGTTTCTAAGGTAAACTTACACTTTTTTTCAAGGTAGACTGATTAAAGATGAACAAAAAATATTTACCAGATCTTATTTGATTTCAATTTTCATTATTTTTGCAAGTTCTGTATTCGCCAATGCCTAAAGGTTAGTCTAGATTGTTACTTTCATTTTTATTTTTCAGTCTGAGCTAAAATATATTAAAAAAAAATAGTCAACTATAATTCAGTTCACAACAATTTCAAGTAACAAAACAGATTTTGAAATCATTATGCTCATGTACATTTTCTCTAGTTGTGAAATGTTTTAGAAAGATAAGCAAAGTTAACAAAAGCAAACAAAACTATGAAAAATTTTGAATGGTTGCGATATTGTTCTAGAAAGTGTTGCAGAGTTGTATTGAAAAGACTGTCCTGAAATGCTGAATAGTTTCACAGAAGAGACCATTTACAGCAGTGCTGTTGCTACTCTAGCAGACGCAATTTAAGACCCTGCTGCTGTAAACTGTGTTGCCCGTTCCTCTGCTGGAAGTGTTTGCCTGCTAGAGGTTGTTGCCTGTTGCCTGTGACAGTGTTATCAGAAAGACACGTGTGCCCTTCCCCATTTCGCTTGTGGGAAACCAGTCAGAGGTTCTGCATTTGCAGAAAGGATGCTTCCTACAGCAGTACACATCAGGAGAGCAGATGTACTAAGTAGTCTCAGAGTTTTAAGATGGCAAGGAGTGGAGGAACTGGGCTGAAGGAAGAGAAGGAAAGAGTTAAATGAATTGCTATTTTCTTAAAAGAATGTGTAACAAGGGCAGACTAAGTACAGACAAAAGTGCAGCAGACACCCAGCTGTATAAACCACAGTCTCTTCCACAGGAATTGTACAGAAAAATAAGGAAGATCAGGCCAATCAGAACAGTATACAATCCAAGTCTCAGTATGAAATACAACAGAGAAAAGATTGAAAATATAGTGGAAATATTTTGTAAAGAGCTTAAAAGAAAGGCCAGGTAAAAGGAAAATCCTCTGACTTCCTGGCAGAGGCCTTTGTGTTTAAAATCTTTTCTTCAATTTGTTAATATACGTACATCTGTCAGATGACAGAAAGTAACACCATCAATAAGGAAATGTGAATTGAAGGCTAGATTAAAAGTTTTCAAAGCAGTCCAACCTAATAAAATTTACCTCAGTTACTATGCAAGGTGGCTTAGCAGTTTCCTACAAGCTCCAGAAAAGTTCCAGAAGGCTAAAACAGCCAAGCAAACATAGTACCTTTTATTAAGAATCCATAGATCATAGGCTAGTTAGTGTGGAACTATTTGTAAAGTATGTACTGTGAAAGAATACACAGTAAATATTCAAGTTCTATTAAAAGAGAAAAGAAAAACATCCTTGATATTATACAGTTTGACTTTCCTTCATTAACATTTTACCATTTACCATAAGGTGGTGCTATTTGGGGATTAATTATCAATTGTTAATTTTTGAAATGGAAAAGTATATCAGATCTATCATGGACTTCTGCAGAGGAAAAGAAAGACAAAGCCTGCCTTTCCTATAGGCTTCAGAAAGAGTCCAGATTAAGCAACAGGTCTTCATTGTCTATCACAGTTTGTCTGGGTCTGGTACTACTCAATGTTTTAATTATCGTTAATGTTCAGGATGACACTAGAAAAGGAGAAGTTGTTAGTAGACTGAATAACAGAATGTAAGCAAAGCTTCTTATCAGAATGTTACCAAAGGGAAACAATATTCAGCACATATCTGTTTTAAACATATTTGCATTTGTGCATATTACTCTATGAGTAGACCTTCATGTATCCTACTGCTCAAGGTTCACTTACTTTCTTTAATGTTTTGAGCTGAAAAATATTATCTACAGTTGCAGAACTATGTCCCTAGAAATATTTTCTTTGGCTGTGTTTTTTAGCTTAATATAAAATACTTCATAGAAGTCAGGCAAATGCTTGCAATTTCTTATTTAGAAAATTTGCTATAAGTTATTCTTACATAGGCCACTTTAAGAGTGTCACAGAATATAGCTATTCATCTGAAGTTTTCTGAAACATTGCTATATATTCTCATTAAATATTTACAAAATGCTTCAAAACAGAGGTCTACAAAATGTCTCTTGATGAAAAAAAAGTTGCTGTACATTGCAAATGAGGACCAAAGGCCAGTGGCATTTATCAACATTTTTCAAACTAAGCAAGGATTGCTAATATAAATCATTAAGTTTTACTTCTGACTGTTAAGTAAATGTTTTAAACATCTAAGCATGCTAACACAATATTTAAGGACAGTATGAATCACTATGTATAATCACTTTTTTAATGATAGCAAATAAAGTGGTATCACATCAACCAACACATTCTTTTTCAATTGAAGAGCATTTTCAAATCACATATCTAAAGAATCTAACTACAAGGTTGTATACAGTTGTCAGACTGCATACAGTTGTCAGACTGTCTTTTTGAATTTATATGCACTTTTGCCAGTATTTTAATGTTTGAATTGCCCTCATCTTTTATGTGGCAGTTAATTGTAACCACTTCCTGTGTCCAGTTTTTCCATCATTTGTGATCCCTTCCATCCATTTAAGAAAGAACACTTTCCTGAGTTCATAGAATTAAGGCGTCTGTCCTTTATCCTCAGATCTATCGCCTTCTTTTTCACATCCTTAGGAAGAAAAAAAAAGGATACAAAGTATTTTTTAGGTCTCATTGCAGAGGTCAAAATAAGTGGCAAGAGAGGGTCTTCTATCTGTCATCTTTTATGGATTCTCTGGACTTTCTTCCTACCTTTTCTATTTGACAAACTATTTGCATATTTTGCATCTCAATGCATCTTTTTGCATTGACTCTGAAGTCAGCAACTTATTTGGAGATTACTCCTGATGTACTTTGTTATAACAGTTGTTTCTAATTGTCTTGGCCATGCCTAGGGCAGATAATTAGGTTTTTCATTAACTTGTTCTAGACTGCTGCCAGGTGGGTCACACAGATGACCACACTTTGCTCTCTGAAACTTCATGTTTCTCTTCTCTGCTAAGTGTTGTGAAAAATGACATCTGGAATCATTTGTATCGTAAATAGTGTGAAATCAAAAGGGATTCTAAAATAAAATCTAAAAGACAGAGAAGAAAGCTTTAATATGAAAAAGGATAGGAAGCACTAAACCTCAGAGAGAAGTGAACTCTGAAGTACTAACTCCTTCCTTGTCTCCCCTTTGCTTAGAAAAAGAAGTGGCTTGCTCCTTGCTTATATGGACAGTCATTACAGATTTTTTTCTGCTGAAACAAGACACTTCATTGACTGCAGTATTAGGCATATTGTAGAAGATAAATATTTTTTTTCATGCCAGACCCTGAAATCTGAATGGATTGAATAATTTCATAAAGAGTATAATATGTCAATAACAGTGATATAAATCTAGGTCTAAATCTATATCTGTTGTCAGAAGATATAAAAGTTCTAGTCGTAATTGAAAGAGCAGCTTGAAAATGGAGTGTACATAATGGAATTTATTATCACTATTTCTAAATATCACAGAAACATCCAAATGCAGCTGAATTCCAGGATAAATTGGAAGACTGAAATAAACAGTTTGCTCCTGGTTGTTCAATCAGCTCAGATATACAGACTGGTCCATAAAAGTCCAGTGTCACATAAAAAAAAAAAGGAATCGGTGAACAATGAAAGATTGACAGTGAAAGAGTTATATCTTAGCCCCAAATTTTCAGAATGGTTCTGAAACACAGTAACTACTGTATGCAATGAAGAAAATTTTTGTTTGCTTGTTTGTTTGTTTGTCTTTTCAAATATACTGAGCACTAAAACTCATTGGAAGAAGTATGCAGCTAGTTCTCCTGGCAAAAGAAATTGTCATTAATGCATTGATTATGGAACCTAACTAGAGTTTCCATTCCTAGAATGAAAAAGACAGGTCTTGGTAACTAAAATTATAGGTCAGAAAAACTTCCTCTTAGATTAAACAAGATATTATTCTTGAAAATTCTTCAGAATACTCTCCAGACACACACGATACCTTTAGTAAGTGAATAATATTCTCTAACAATTATCTTACTATGTTCTTAGCACATCTTTCTTTTATAGGCTGAAAGTTTTGCACAATCACCTTTATATTTCCTCAATCTTTTATTTCTGGAAATGTGTGCAAATAGAACTGTGTAGTATATATTTATGAATATAATATATAATCTGACTTTGTAACATTCAGCAAATTATGTTTGTCAACAGCTCTATGTTTTAAAAAATTTGAATGAAAACATTACACCAGCTTATACTAGCTTATGCTGTGAGTTTCTGGAGTCATAAAATTGTTAAATGATTTTTGTAAGTTTCTATGGCTTGCTTTATTAGGACTGACAGAAACATTTGGAATAATGTTGATCAGGTTGTATAGTTTGCCTTTGCTGCGTTCAGCACTATTCAGTACCATATCATAAAAGAGACTGTGACTCATGTGTGCTACTCTGAGAAATGCTTTTTCTGCTTTAAACTTGACGTCTCCATGCAATCAATTCTAAGATCTAGCCTGTCATAGCAACATATTAGGATGGCAAAATGAATGAAAAATAAGTGCATAAAGCTGGTAGCTTCTCGGAATAAAATACTTTACATCCAGCTTTCAAAATTGAAACATATGATCATTGCTGTCATTTGAAATATATATAGTCTGTGAATCTCAGATATATACACCACAAAAACCAAGTGGATTGCATTATTCAATGCACAGGGCAGATGGAAGCTGTCTTGATGCCAACTCTTTTTCATATCCTGCATAAAGTCTCACATATCAGATTCCAAATTATCCAGTTAACTGTGTAGAACTAACTTTCTGTGTTCTCCAATTTTACTTGTCAGCAATGATGTCAGGCCATCATTTTATCTGCTGGCCTTTTCTATCTGCTTCATTATGTTGACCTGGCAGTGTCATACAGCTACACTTTTCATTTTATCCAGAGCAAATGCCTTATTGTGTATTTACTTATCATCTGTAGCACAATTTTTCATGTAAACACATAAAAACAACTTCATGATGTAAAGTATAAAACTAATTTTAGGTAAAGATGTGGAGTTTGGACAGAAAATCTCTACTTCTTCCTAAGAATCCTTCACTCTTAAAAAAAAATCTTCTGTTGAGATTGTTCTTTTTGTTTTTTTGTTTTTTTTTTTTTGTTTGTTTTGTTTTGTTTTTAAATATATCACCATCTTGTCTGTATAGAAGTTATGATTTCTAATTTGTGTTTTATATCCTACAAGAAAATGAACTTTAAGCAGAAATAACAATCAATAAGACATTAACACCTTGAAATTAATCTTTTGAAATAAACATGTATAATTTAAACATCTTTCCTATCTACAACACAACTCTAATTATTTTTTATTTCACCGTAACATCTTTCCATGAAGAATAGTAGCTTTTTGGCCCAGTAATACTCTTAATTTCCATTTTTCATAATATCAAATGTTCAGAGTCTTCTGACAAGTAGATGATGCAATTAAGGCCACATTTCTTTACTACAATCTGTGGTTTTGTTCAGTTGACTTACACATTTTATGTCACTGAAGATTAAGTATTATAGTCTTTTGCAATGACATTTGTAGCTAAGCACATTAATATTAAAGGTCAATGTCCCTTTAAGTGGATCGATAAGAAACTTGACAGTATAATGCATTATCATAGTTTCTTAGCATATCTGGTATAAGATTTGATTATGTATTGCAATCTTGCTTCTCCTTCTTCTGCTATATAGTAGAGAGAGCAGAAAACAACAACAAAAAAAGAACTATTGCCTGGAAAATGACATAGAATTGCAATCCTTGTGATCCATAGAGAGTATCATCTGGACTTTACCATGCTCCAGAGATAACTTTTGGTATATGAAAACATAGAGACAAAACAAATGTAATTATTTCACAGATACAAGAGTTAACCTGGCCTATCAGTAGTAACAGAGGAGCATTTTTTAACTGTGAGTGTATTCAAAGAGACTGTGAAACAGATTTCCATCCTTGGTATGATGCTTTAAATATGACCACAAAAGACCCATAGAAACCGGATTTAACTTTAAAGTTAGATCTAATTTTAAAGCTGGATATGATCTGAGGAATGGTTTGCATTAGATATCTTCCAGAGGTCCCTGGCAGTCTAAATTACTTCATGATTCTATAATTTTAATAGATTGTATCCTACAGATGGTTATGTTGTCTCCATATATGTTACCTATTCCATAAATGGAAAGAATTACATTCTACCAAAAACATTTGTGTAGTTGTAGGAGAAAAGTGATATAAAAGACCAAGTCAAAATAAGCCAAAACCTATATCTAAAAGCATTATGATAGAGTATTTCATTCAACCAGTTGCTTCCACTGTAATTAAGGATTAAGGGTTGTTTCAAAATGCAAGGAGTTCTGTCAATCCTTTTTTTTTTTTTTTTTCCTTTAGTCAGCACATAAACGTTCTTGATAATAATTAGAGAGCAGCTGCTTTAAACAGCTTGGTAAATCCATAATATTTTCCTGTAAGGAGTAGAATGAGGACAATATTTTAACAAACTGATGATACTGGTGTTACCAAAAAACTGTGTCACAGGATGCTGTCTTATACATCATCACAGAAAGAAAGTCTAGTATTCTCTCAATCTGAAGAAGATCTGAACCAATTAGTAAGAACATTTCTTCAAGTTAACAAATCTATCTTCAAACACATCAAATTACTCTATAAAGGAGTTGCAAACCCCAATGCTTGTCCTGTGTAGCACTGGCCAGATCCATTCACTCAAAATGCAAGGTCTGTGATCCACAAACTTACAGGGGAAAACTTTTCTAAACCATCATCTCAAAGAAACCATGAGAATCATCAATGGATGATTTTTTCTAGTAAGGGCATTCTTAAAATTTTCAGTTCATTAAAGGTGCTCCTTTGCACCATAGATACCCATGAGAGCCCGCATGAGCTGTAGAAGTTGTCTCGAACACGTATCTATATCAGAAAAACAGATTAGGTCCCGAGAGAAGTATAACCTTATACTAATAATTAAGGAATTTTTCAAACAACTTGTACTGCTAAGCAGTCCTTGATGTGAATGTGTAATTGACAATTGTCAGCAGCTATTGCAATTACTTTATCATGACTCTTACCTGGTTCCTAGAAAGTGCTGAAATAAGAACAATACCTCACACTAATACTTGGCTTAAGAAAATACGGAATGGTAGCCTCTGGTGTTATGTGCAGCTTGTAGTATGTTGGCAATATATACTATCAACCTTTCATATAGAGACATAATATAGCACAAAGACACCTTAAAGATGACTGATTATGTGCCATTTATCACCCACTCTTTATTTAATGGAGCAGACTTTTTTTCAGATGTTGCTTTCATGCTTGCATCCAGGCACAATCCATAATTCAGTAGTCACAAAGCTTTTATTTAGTCCTTCAAGAAACATAGTGCTTGGTTTTACCAGTTTTGAAGAGTTTCATTTTGTGATTCCTGTGTAAGGTTTACACATTTGAGAACCTTGACTTCTCTCTTAATTGTCCTCAGTACTAATGGGCACATTTGTTAACATTAACCACAAATAATTCTATTGTTGTTAAGAGCATATATGTTATCCCATCTGTCCGTCATCCTATGATATATTTGTCACTGCCATAGTCCAAGAGAAATCAAGAGGATCATGCTGGTATGTCTTTTATTCATATGCAGTTTATTAAAGAATTTGTCACTGAACACTGTATCAGAAGCTGCAGATAAAGATGCAGAATCAGCTGAATTTGATGGCAAAAACATTCTAGTTAGATCATAATGTTATTTTAGAGGCACTGAGCCAAACAGCACTTTTGTGCCAGCAATAGGAATAAACTTGATTTTCAGCTCCTAGTATTTATTTTTCTCACACTTTTTTTTCTCTTCACTTTTGAACTTCAATCCTATTACATGATACTTTTAACTAAACTTGAAAGATTAAAGATACTAACAACTACTTTGGCAGATGGACCTTCTTTTATGAAAGACTGAACAATCTCAATATTAATGTTTTGAGCAAGAGATGCTTCTTTTCTAGATTTATCTTTTTCGTCTTTGTCTCTTCATGTTACTGGGGAGTTGTGAAAACATCACTTGCCTTAGCTGTGAGCAGGTGGATGACCTGCTCAGCCTGGTAGTGGAGCTAAAGGAAGAGGTAGAAAGGCTGAGGGCCATCAGGGAATATGAAAGAGAAATCGACTGGTGGAGCTGCGTTCTGCAGTCTTCCCAGGAAGGCCACCCAGAGAACCCCCCAACTCAGTTTGTAAATCCAGTACCCTCTTGCTATAGGGCAGAGGGAGCAGAATTAACAGTATTAAGAGACGAACAACAATGGAAACAGGCCCCTATTCAAGGTGGCAGGAAAACCCCTCCAAACCCACCTCACCTCCACCAGTGACCACGTCCAACAAGTATGAGACCCTGGAACTTGGGGATCAGATAGAGGAGGTCAAGATCCAAGGCCCATCTAGGGGGCTGCCTACAGAGAGGCAGTCAGGTCCACACCCTGAGGCTGCTTCCCCTAATGAGAAGAAGAGCACCCAGAAGAAGCGGTGGGTGGTCGTTGTGGGTGACTCCCTGCTGCACAGCACGGAGACAGCGACCTGACCCTTTATCCAGAGAGGTCTGCTGTTTGCCAGGGGCCTGAATGTTACAGAGAGGCTCCCAAGTCTTGTCTAGGAGTCTGACTATTATCCTCTGGTACTGTTTCATGTGAGCACTAATGATGCAATGAGGAAACTGAGGGACATCAAGCAAGATTCTAGAACCCTAGGGATGGCTGTCAAAGGTATGGGACCCCAGGTTGTGTTCTCTTCTATGCTACCAATGAGGGGAATGGATTCAAGAAGGACGAGGTGGATATGGCAGATTAACAACTGGCTGTGCCGCTGGTCTTGGCAACAGGGTTTTGGCTTCTATGACCATGGGATTCTGTTTCTATGACCATGGGATTCTGTTTGAAGACCACCAGCTAGTGGGGAATGATGGGAGCCACCTCACCAAGAGGGTCACACATCTCTTTGCCAAAAAGTTGGCCAACCTGGTTAGGAGGGCTTTAAACTAGATGAGAAGGGGAATGGGGACTGTCATACAGACAGAGCAATCAGTACCACACAGCCAAGGTAAGAAGTGAGGATAGGATATGATTATAGACCGTTCTCTTTCACCCCTCCTGGGAAACCTGAAGGCTCAATTACTTCCCTGAAATGCCCATACACCAATGTGCAAAGCATGGGAAATAAACAGTAGGAAGTGGAGATCTGTGTGCGGTCCCGACATCATGATCTCATTGGAATCACAGAGACGTGGTGGGATAGAGCCCACTGGAGCGCTGCCATGGAAGGCTATGTGCTCTTTAGGAAGGACAAGTGGGAAGGCAAGGTGGAGTTGGTCTTTCTGTGAGAGAGCAACTGGAATGCATGGAGCTCAACCTGAGGGTGGATGATGAGCAAGTTGAGAGCTTGTGAGTGAAGGTTAAAGGGCAGGCTAATGTGGGAGACACTATGGGGGGTGTCTGCTACAGATCACCTGACCAGGATGAGGAAGTTGATGAGGCCTTCTATAATCAGCTGGATTATATCAGCCTTATGGTTACAGGCCCTGGTTCTCATGGGGGATTTCAACTTCCCCGACATCAACTGGAAGGACAACAGAGCCAGGCACAAAGAGTCCTAGAGGTTCCTGCACAGCACTGATTATAACTTTTTGATTGTGAGATGAGGAGAGGTGGATCTTGTGCTAACAAATAGAAAGGGACTTGCTGGAGATGTGAAGGTGGGGAGGTAGCCTTGGCTGCAGTGACCGTGGGTTGGTGGAGTTCAGGATCCAGTGAGGAGGAGGCAGGGTTGTAAGTAGCCTTGCAACCATGGACTTCAGGAGGGCCAACTTTAGCCTCTTCAGAGACCTCCTCGGAAGAATCCCATGGGCTTGGCTGTTGGGGTAGCCTCCCTCTAGAAGGAAGGGAGGCCCAAGAGAGCTGGCTAGTTTTCAAGCGGCACTTCCTCCATGCCCAGCAACAGTGCATCCCTGTGTGTAGGAAGTCAGGCAGAGGGGGCAGGAGACCTGCTTGGAATGCTCAGGCAGAAGAGGTATACAGAATGTGGAAAAAAGGACAGGCCCCCTGGGAGAAATACAGGAGGGTGGTCAGGGAATGAAGAGATGCGACAAGGAAAGCTAAGGCACGTTTGGAACGCAATCTGGCAAGGGTTGTTAAAAAGAACAAGAAAAATTTCTTCAAATATATTAACAGCAAAAGGAAGATCAGGGAAAATGTGGGTCTGCTGGTGAACAGGGTGGGCACTCTGGTTATGAAAAACACAGAAAAAACCAGATTTGCTGAATGCCTTCTTTTCTTCAGTGTTTACCAAGGGCAGTCCTTTAGAGTCCCAGGCCCTAGGGACAAGAGAAGAAGCCTGGAGAGAGGAAGACTTGCCCTGGGTAGAGGAAGATTGGGTCAGAGAGCACCTAAGGAAACTCGATACCCACAAATCCATGGGCCCTGATGGGATGCACCCCGGAGTGCTGCGTGAGCTGGTGGATGTCAAAGCTAAGGCACTCTCCATTATCTTTGAAAGATCCTGGAGAATAGGGGAGGTGCCAGAGGACTGGAAGAAGGCCTATGTCACACCAACCTTCAAAAAAGGCAAGAAGGAGGATCCGGGCAACTACAGGCCAGTGAGCCTCACCTCCGTCCCCGGAAAAGTAATGGAACGGCTCATACTGGCCGTGTCTCCAGGTACATCTAGGACAAAAAGGTGCTCAGGACTAGTCAGCATGGATTCACGAAAGGGAAATCATGCTTGACTAACCTAATAGCCTTCTATGATGGGATGACCAACTGGGTAGATGAGGGGAGAGCAGTTGATGTCATTTATCTGGACTTCAGCAAGGCTTTTGATACCGTCCCTCACAACATCCTCCAAATGGAAAGCTCTGGAGGTGTGGGATAGATGAGTGAACAATGAGGTGGATTAGGAACTGGCTGGATAGCAGAACCCAGAGAGTGGTGATTAGCAGTGCAGAGTCTAGTTGGAGGCCTGTAGCTAGAGGTGTCCCCCAGAGGTCAGTCCTTGGTCCAGTCCTGTTCAACTTGTTCATCAGTGACCTGGATGAAGGCACAGAGTGATACCAAACTGGGAGGAGTAGCTGATACCCCAGAGGGCTGTGCTGCCATCCAGAAGGACCTGGACAGACTGGACAACTGGGCAGTGAGAAACCTCATGAAATTCAATAAGGCCAAATGCACGGCCCTGCACCTGGGAAGAAATAACCCCAGACACCAGTACAGGCTGGGGACCGACCTTCTGGAGAGCAGCTCTGCCGAGAAGGACCTGGGTGTCATGGTGGATGAGAAGTTCACCATGAGGCAGCAGTATGCCCTCGTGGCCAAGAAGGCCAGTGGGATCCTAGAATGCATTAAGAAGAGCATCTCCATCAGGTCAAGGGAGGTGATCTTGCCCCTCTATTCAGCTCTTGTGAGGCCACATCTGGAGCACTGTGTCCAGTTCTGGGCTCCCCAGTACAAGAGGAATGTGGAGGTGTTGGAGAGAGTCCAGCGCAGGGCCACGAGGATGATCAGGGGCCTGGAACATCTGCCCTATGAGGAGAGACTGAGTGAGCTTGGCCTGATCAGCCTGGAGCAGAGAAGGCTGAGGGGGGACCTGGTCAGTGTCTATAAGTACCTCAAGGGAGGCAGTGAAGAGGATGGGGCTGGCCTCTTTTCAGTAGTGGCCACTGATAGAACTAGAGGAAACCGAAGCATGAAAAGTTCCACAGGGGAAATTGCTGGAAAAGGAAAAGGAATTCCTTTTTCCTTTTTTTTTAAGGAAAAATTCCTTAACAGTGAGGGTTATGGAGCACTGGAACAGGTTGCCAAGCAAGGTTGTGGAATCTGCTTCTCTGAAGGTCTTCAAAACCTATGCAGTCCTGCTCCATATGCTCTACGTGACCCTGTGTGTGCAGTGGGTTATGTAGCAGGGGTTGGGGTATATGACCTTTAGAGGTCTCTTCCAACATAAGCATTCTATGATTCCATGATTCTATGATTGTCTTATTTTTTGTCTTATTTTTTTCCTACTTCTGGAAGAAATGTGTCTTCCCAGCAAAACAGTGATAACATCTACTGTAGAATCTTTGGCTAAAAAAAATGGCAGAACCACGCGACTTACTATCAGGTATTTCAAATGCTCATACATTTGTAAATTCTCACTCAGAGACAGAGATCTCTAATATTTAGTCTGAAATAAACAGAATGTGTATTATCCATTCTTCTGAAGGAAGAAGAGGGACGCTGCAGAAGTTGAAAAGCTGTGCTTTTAAGGAATGTGGGGATTTCAATCCTGATGCTTAGCCCAGTAAGCTCTGCTGCTGGCATTAAATATTTAATCCATTTACAAATTTGTTTCTGGATCCAAATTTATCTTGTGCATTAAACAGATAATCCTACCTTAGTTTGTCAAAGTCTTTTTTGGCACTAAGTGAAATAGCAAGTACTGGTATTTTTTACAAGTTAATATTATCAATTCTAGTGCTATTTTTTAGTATTTTTTTTTCATAAAATTGCCCTTTATTTATGGCAATTGTATATTGTATTTAATTCTTACAATTAGTTTTAAATTGGTTATTATTGGCTCGCTCTATCCTTCTATTACTTTGTTAATAATGTTTTGCCTGACTAAGGACTGTTGAAAGAATGGGTAATATTAGTTATATGTTTTCCATGTGAAATATTGATATGAACACAGTAATCATTTCTGTTTTACTAAAAAAGGGTGCTGGGGAGGGGGATAACCCTTATTCTAACTTATTATATGAGGCTTATTTTGGCATACTATTTGTTTATTATTTAAAGTGGTTATTTGTTACTTTGTTACACTATATATGAGGTGCAGAATGCAACAGTGTAAGGGCATCCAGAACTATTTTAGTCGTGATAGTAAAAAGGAGTCCTATATATTAGGAAAGAGAAATGGAAAATAAATGGAAAGGGAGTTAAAATGGGTAAGCAAATGCATTTGGATACAAGCAAGACTTTCCTTTTCCTTGACAAAAGTCTCTCTCCAGTATCAATTGCACCCTAAATTTGAAGTTTATAAAAATTGAAAATAAACATATAAAACATACACACACATAAATATTTATTTGCTTGTAACTTTAACATTTGACAGAACTTATTTCAAGTCTTCTAGATGCAGCCACTCCAAATGGAAAGTGTGGTACCCAAGCTAATATGATAAATTCTGCGACATTGTATCTAAAAAGAATTCCCTAAAATCCATCAGTGTGTGCACAGAGTGAGAACAGCTATACTGCATCATTTTTCCAAGTTTTCTTGTCTGTTGTGGAACATTTGGTGTTTTTATGTAGGTCCCAGTTAGTGAATATTATGAGTTTAATGAGGTGATTATAAAATGAGTGTTTCTTAAAATACATAATTTATGAAGTTTTAACATTTTGTCTTTAGAAAACTTCTGTAGGAGACATCAGGCAGACAAGAAAAAGAAAGAAATGTTAATTAAAAACGTGGGGAGGTGAATAAGGAAGAAATGACCTACTCTTCCCATGAGACCATGTGAAGTAGTTAAGCACATAATTAGTCATTTCCCCTTGGTTGAGGACAGTTAAGATATGCAGAAATTTATTCAACACCTACCTACCATCTACTTCAGATAAGACTGTTTTAAGAAAAGCTTTGTAAGTTGTTTTAAGAGCAGGAGAAATAAAATTAAAAATTTATCCGGAGCAGACTAAGGTAGAAAAAAATAAAATGCCATGTTCCTGAGTTGGTTGCCATCATTTCCTTGCAAGCTAAAGATTTTACAACTACTTCCATTATAGGAATTATTTTTAATCCAGTTGTCACAGCCTGCGTTATCTTTAATCTTTCTGTCTCTCTTAGTGATAAGTCTGAAAGGTTTGACTTGCTTCCCCTTAGAGTTGGAAATTCTACATAAGAAACATGGAAATCATTCCCTCAGCTAGAAGACCCTGCCTGTAGAGGACATACCATAAGTTGCCAAATGATGGAGAAGAATTAGAACAAGCAGGACCAGAAACAGTGAGATTTAGGAATCACCAAGCAGCAAGAATACAACGCCATGCAAAAGGAATGGCACAGCCTGAGCAGTCAGAAATATGTATATCTCATGTGTAAATGTTTCCCCCCATATTCTCCATTTTTATATCACTAAAGCAGAATTCCATTTGTGCATTAGTCTACTCTTTTTGTTTGTGTGTGTTTGTGCTTTAAAAAAAAAAAGTATTTATTTTATCATGCAATTTTTTCTTTGTGAACAAAAAGTACCAACAATTTCAAGAGAGTCTGAGAAAACAAGGGGAAGAGAAACACTCTAACAAAAACTATGGATTATTTAACATAGTGCAAGAAAGAAAATTGTCCTATTCTAAAACAAGACTTTGACTAGAGACCAATATAGCACAAGAGCACAAGAAAGTGACTAGAGAGTAAAGGGAAAACAAAAAAAAAGTGAAATAGGAAAGAATTCTAAAAGAGAAGATGTAGATACAAGGTAGATCTACACTGTGACTGTTAAAATGGTATGTTTTATATCCAGATGTACTGGGGTTGGTCAGTGTGTAAGAAAGGAGGAAAGGCAACTTAGGAGTGTCTGCTGATTCATGATTGTCCAAACAGTGGATTACAGACAATTATTCATATAGAATTTCAGGTACCAGTACCATTTGCAAAAGCCTATAGTAGTGTGAGAATTTCTATTTTCTCTAGTTAGGTAGATGGAATTTGTGAAATTTGGTGATCTTATTTATGTTGCATTAATAAAAGTCCTAACCTCCAACCTAAACAAAATTAGGCCGAGATTTATGCACTTTGGCCATTGAACATTAAATCTTTCACAAGGTATTTGTCCTTGTACTGACTCTACCATTAGGGCTAACACTTTGACAAATTGGATAGGTGAAAGGACTCTGCCACAGCATTAGACTGTACGCAATTGCTTTTAACACGCTTTTGTTCCTTTACAAACAGTTTAACTTCTCTAAGAAAGTGAGATATCTGTCCGCCCTAGCAGAGAGAGCCTCTATAAGTTAAGAAACTTGCTTAATTCTTCATAGGAGATCGTTTCCTTTTGTAACAGAGTATCTCCTATGCTCTTCGTATATTAAAGGAGAATGGATTAGGAGACTCCAAATTTCCTCCACATCTAAATGACATTTGTGATGGTGACAGGATGTGGCAGACAATTTTGACAACCGCAGAAAATGTTCCCAAGGGAGCATGAGAGCTAATATTTTTAGAAGGAAAAGATGGCAGCTGCCATAAATTGACTGTCTTTGAAGATCAATATGCTATTGAGGGGGGGGAAAATCCATTTTCACATAATGCCATCTCTGTGTAGTTGGTAGAAATCTACTGTTTGCACTCAAGTGGTGGATCACATGGAAGGAGTAGTAGTGTGAAATGGACTAAGACATGTCTATCCTAGAAACAAAGAGCACCATCAACAGAAAAGACTGCAGGAATACTATGTGAGGGAGAGAGAAGGAGAGACAGAGAACACTATCATACAAGTAATTTGTATTGTAATATGACCCATCATATGCAGGGACCACGGCAGTGTTTTTTCTTCTATCAGTTTTGAGACATATTACAAAGATTTGGCTTGTTAACGGTGATAATTCAATTTCTGATACTGGCTTTCACACAAAGTCATGCATTTTTAAAATTATTTTGAACTGCATAGCAATGTATAAGAATTTGAATTGCTTCTCTTCAATTTCTCTTCACACACACAGGGAAGAAATCAGTAATGATTTCATATAAAATATATTTCCATCATCCTGGCATTTCTGTTTCTATGGGAATACCTAAATACAAATCAGAATTGTTAACTAAAAGTAAATTTTTTCCCTCTAATTTTTTAAGAAACTTGAAAAATTAGAACATTGTTTTTTGCTCTTTTAGGTCACATAGGACAGTAAATAGTGCTGTATGAATTTTTAAAACATGAAGTATTCAAGTATTCTGTAAATTAAATTATGTTCTCCTCCCTGAAAGAGACAGCCCTTCAGTCAATCTTACTAATAGGTATAAGTAAAAGAATAAGTGATGGTCCCATGCTATTTCACAATATTTTCTGTTTAGTCTGAGCTGCTTTAGCTGTCCTGAAAGTTGGAGGATAAAAATCTACAGGAAGTGAAAGTTTATTTATGCCTATTAACTTTATATTTGTATAAATATTTTTATATTTTATATTTTTAATTTGAATATCTAATATGCCACTTTATGAATATACGTTATTCTGGTATGATGGCACTCCTGTTAAATTCCCTCCATCCATATGCATAAGCCAGGAGATCTAGCCAACCATAGATACTAATGAAAGATGGCAATAAGAATATGAAACGGAAAAGTTCATTCTATATATGCAAACAATTGCAATCTTTTTCTACTCATCTCTTACAGTGTAGTCAGGGATTTACTTTTTACTCCAAAGGCTGCAATCACAGCTCAGTTCATAATTCTCCTAAGTACTGAAAAAGAGACCCACAGAAAATCTATAAGAGAAACTGGAAAATTCATCCAAAGGAATAGTAGTGAAGGAGAAAATATGAGAAATATCTTAGAACCATAAGCAGTACATTTAGAAATAACATTTAGAAGGGGAAGGAAAGTATATGTTTCAAACTGGAAGGTGCATATTAAGGGCCAGATCATGATAATTAACTTCTACCTACTTTAGGTCAAGCTGCAACAGGAGGCTCTGACGAAATGTCTCTAGCCTTGTCACTTTGCTGTCTTTTTGAAATCTACAGTGTATAATTCCTTCAGAAAAATGGAAGTTTAAGAAGGGCATATCACTAACATGTTGAGCGATACAGATACCGTATAAAATGTTGCCAGATAGAAGGATTATTTTATACAGTAGGACAGAACATATGCAGGTCAGTTTGGGGCAAGATTATACATCCTGCAACATATTGAAGTAAAAAATTCCAGTTGATACTTCCATGAGGGCAATGACTCAGCTTTTCAACAAAACAAAACAGAACAAAAAGCAAAAGCTAAACAACCATTTAGGAAAGGACATTAGATTGCGTGTGTTTTACGCTTTTTGGGTTGGTTTTCTGTTTTTTTTTTTCATCCTATGTCATGATGTTCAGTTATGTGTAGAGTAATGAAGCCACATGAGAAAGCCTGTTAAATTTGAAAGAGACAAATTAGCACTTGATGGAGGGAATTGTCTGAGGGCTATGCAAGCCCAGCTTTTACCTAGTTGTGTTTTTATGCCACAGCTTTTCTCAGGCAAAACATTTTGTTACCAGCTTGGTCCTTCTCACTGAGGTAATGATTTATAGTTTTAATGGTGATATTAAACGGGACTGGTACACATTTTAAGTAGTAATAAAACTTTAAATGATCAAGCAGAACTTACTTTTTCTTAAGTATCCCACTGTTACATTATAAAGACTTTCAGTTTTGCCTCATCTTTGTCCAGAGGCCAGGCATGTGAAACTCAGCAAGGAAAAGGTATTTTTTCACTCCCTCACAATAGAGACAAAGATCAGCCTTCTGACTGATTACTTTTATGCATCAGGTATTCTCAGTTACTTTGATTCCATTTATACATTCAATATCAGAATACAAAATCAAAAAAGCTCGTTTAAGGTATTCATGTGAGGGATCAGGGATTAACCAAAAAAATAGCATATCTACCTGAGTAACTTTTGAAGATGTTGGCCTATATGCTGATCAATTCTCTCATCAGTTAGTCATGCTATGTTCTTAAGGTCTTCACTATGAGTCTAAAGAGTGCAGTAAGCAACACCATCCAGTCAAATCTGAGTAATGCTTTTGTTTATTTTCATGAATAGAAAACATTTGAAATAGATAGCTTTAAAGCTATCATTATGTGTTGGAAACTTCTTGCTGGCCCAAGGAATCGGGAGGGAATCAAAGACGCAGACTCCATGTGGATTAGGCCTTGAT
>JAWLRI010000838.1:2403942-2421036 GCA_034781795.1 Crypturellus tataupa | reverse complement strand
TTCCAGAGGGGTCGGGAAGAGATCCCAGGGGAGAGTGAGGAGCTGGGATCATAGAGGGAAAAGTTTATCGATTTATACATATGTATGAGAAAGTTCTTAGAATAAGTGTTGCTTGTTTTTCAATTTTAGTTACAAGTGACATGCCAGCATTGACAGAACCTACACAAAACAAACAAAACAAGAAAAACAAAAACAAAACAAAACAAACAAATAAAGAAAAACACTTTGCAAATTCTCTTCTGACCCAAAGTCATATCCCACTTTATTCATGATATTCATGATATTCATGAATTACAAGTTCATGAAAATTCCTAAAGACTCTATTAAAAGATTCATAACCATTCACATACTTGAAATGTCGCATTTTATTTTCATAGTCTTATATTAAATATTTATAAATAGATCACATGGGCATATAGCACCATTTTAGCACACAGTAATAAGAAGATTATTAGTGATATTGGTCACATGACTAATTTTAACTTAAAAAGTTAAAATAAAATTATTTTTTTTTTAACATACTACTGATGTATTTCGGTCTCTTGTTTTTGAACTTTGAAAGATACTATTGACATTTCTAAACATATTTAGAATGCTTTATCATATTGCATTTTGCTCACTTCTTGGCTTGTAACCAATTAAAAAGCTAACCATAACTTTTGTTGACTCCAAATGTTAAAATGCTGAATGCTGTTTTAATTTTGCACTTAATGTTTCACAAATATAGTGTATTTTGCACATAGCTACTTAAGACATTCATTGAGGTTAAGTACACAGTTTATTAGACAATTTTATTAGGTTTATTCATCAGGGAATTATCAAGCAGTTCATGTCACAACACTTTCTCAATCTCTCCTGCTTGCTAATGGGCATAAATTAGTCTTTTAGAGTTGACAAATGCTTAAGGCATCACAATATTTACTTTGAATACAAGTTTTAAAATTAGAAAAGACAGGTTTTCTCAACACAGAACCAGATTTTAGGACCCTTTATTCAACCTCTATCTCCTTTAGGTACTTCTATTTCCAAATTTTAATTACTTTCTCTTTTGTAGCATAAAATCTCCACAATGACATGTGCTACAATTTATCTATTTAACATACTAGATTAACCAGAAGGGCCTTATAGATTTTAAAGCACAAGATGCTAAAAGGGCCCTGCCTCCATATTGGTGTTGCTGAGTGAAGCTGTTAGCCAGGCACCCTCATCTGATAGCCAGTCTGTGCAAGTCAGGTACTTTCCTCTGCAGAATCTCCCTTTGTTTAAGCATCCTTTGTTTGTCAGCAGAAACATCCAAGTGGAGACTTCTGACCTATTTTTTTCTCTCCTGGGAGGTTTAAAGAAGATGAAATGGTGAATAATAAATTTAAGGAAAAACAAACAATATCATCAACAATAACCCTAAAAACTAAGCCAATTTTCATGTCAGAAATGTTATTTCTCTTATGAAGAGAAATTTTAGAAATTGAAAAAAATAGCAGCATAATAATAATCTACACACTCTTCCTGGCTTCCATGACATCATTACATTTAAAAATCACACCTTTAAGTGTGTATGATTTACATAGTTCTGTAAAATCCTTCTGATAGCGTTTAATATACAGAACTTCAATAATTTAAACGTGTCTCCAAATAGGGAGATACTCAGTAAAAACCAATAGTTTCCATATTGAATGCCATTAAAACATTCTTCTGATCAACTTAATACAAGAGAACTAATATTCTCTTCTAACAGTCTCTATGCAAACAGACAGCATCCTGCTGTGAGTTTATTATATTTAAATTTCAGAAGAGATTTGTTTCATTCATAAGAAGAAACAAGACCATCTTGTACTCAAGTCCTTAATAAATTAGCCATATTTCTTAGTTTCCTTAGCATGCATGTCACATTTTTGGAAAGTTAGAGAAGTTAAATATTCTTGTCATGAAAGGAAGGGGTTTGGTGAGTCTCAGGCATAAGTAGACTCTATTCCCTTTGTGAGAGTATTCAGATGAAACGACTGCAGCTCTGCTGCTGGAGTTTACCTTTTGCTTTTACTTTGAAGACAGTGGCAGGAGGGACAGTACTGCGCAGTAAAGCCTGGGAGGTTGCCTACGATGGTCTGAAATAGATTCAGATTCAGAAACAGGCAGCCTGAGAAGAGAAACACTGCAAATGCTTAAGCAAGAGCTTCTTCAAACAGTCATTGTGGAAACTAAGCAGAAGGCCAGGGAGATTTTCAAGAAAAAGGTCTAGGATGGCAGCAGGAGATCCTGGCGAAGTCTCTATGGTAGGCTCCAATGCCCCAGCAACAGCTAGTGAGACAATTCGAACAGGCTAAGACTCTGAAGGTTTTCAACTCTACAGCCCCTAAGAAGAGCTATTAAAAGGATATGTGGGTAAAACGCTAAAAGAATAAAATAGTGTACATTGTCCATGCCTTGGTGGATCTTTAAGGTTCAATGATATACTCCAGATCAATACTTCCTTGTCACCAGTAGTCCGTGAAGGTATTCTCCCTCCTTGTTCTCTCTCTTATTCCATTTTTGTACATGGGCTATGGTCTATGCAAGTTCTTCATATTCACTTCATTAGTCTTCAAATATAATGTATAATATGTTTAAGATGTTAGGTTGTTGCTATGGTTTCCTATCTTTCTCTATGTATACCAAATGCTAATATATATACTCTCTCTACATATACCAAATCCTAGAATAAATACCGTTGCTTAATACTCACCTTAAACCAAAAAAAGATAAAAAAGCAGCTGATAGCATGACATCCATCCATCCAATGACATCCAAAACAAACAGGACCATTACAAGTGATTAAAAAATATGAACATGAAGAAATAAGAGAAAATAATCAGTGAATCCACCTACAGTAAGATCTCTTTTCTTCAGTGAGTTGGTTTGTTGTTGTTGTCCTGACAAGGCGGTAGTTGGAATTACCTTGACTATGCCATCTCTTCTTGTCAAGATATGTTTGCTTTTACAACTTCTTTCTCTGTTAAGCTTTTCTAAAGTATCTAGACACATTTCATATTTCACCATAAACCCTTCTTCTCCAACAGAATGCCAAATGTTTTCCTTCAATTTTTCTGTTATACTAGGAGCCATATCTAGCTGATTATTAAGTACCAGGTTGCTTTAATTAAATGTAAAACTCTTGTTCCTGGACATTCTTTAAGAAAGAATTTGTCTTTGACTGGGCTTTACACTCCACATCAATCAGCACAATAATACCACAGATACAGCATCTAGACAGGCTAATTAATTGTGTGCAACTTTCTTTGACTCTTGTCTGAGATCAGATACACTGTCAATCAGCCACTTTGGATAAACGGCAAGTTTAGAGTGAATGTTCCCCAATCTCTTTTTTTTCTTATCCACCTCGTTACAAGTATATGTCTTTAGATTGTCACTCTAGCCTTTCAGAGAAGAAATTCAAAGTCAAATTATATGAACACTGTCAATTTCAGTTAATGTCTTTAGAAATGTCTGTTCACTAAGGCATGGATAAATTGTTGAGTATGTATTGCAGGCCTGGTTCGGCTTCTAGCAGCACTTCTGCAACTTTGTAGTTCAGCAGTTTTGATGGAATAAGTCATAATAGACTTCAAACTTATGAGAGATTAGTCAAGTTCTTTGTCTCCATTAAAACCTGAGAATGTTGTAATCCTAGTTTCATTGGTACAGTTTTAACAGACGTGAGGAAAAACCCAGACAACTGAAATAAATATGTGAGAGTTTCACCAGTGCAAAATTTCTTAAAATAGGAAGTGTCTTTCATTTTGCTTTCATCAAAAAGTTTCTCTACTAGTAGTCACCATTAATTAGTGTTACTGATTTCATTTTCTGAATGGGTCTGGAATATTCCTTTTGTTTTATTCATTATATTGACAACAATACTTGTACACACCTTATCTTCCCAGAGCAGTGTGTGTCTTCATGTGCATTTGTTCATAATTAATATTTCAGAGCACATGTCTGCATTTAAATATTCAACAGTGTATTAATTTATATAATACTTCATCATTTTAGTTTTAAATGGAATATTGCACTGAATTTCTTAACTTGAGAAAATCCAAACTTAAATATTTCAGTATGCACAAAATGTGGACTATATATAAAAAAATATTAAATGCATTACACAGAAGAGACTAAAGTTTTCCTATAGATGCAATGCTGACATCAACATAACAGTAAAAGATGTGTGGCTTGAAAATAAATATTGAGTAGAAAAAAGAAAGATCTTGTTGCCATTTCAGAGCAACAAACATTCCGAAGACTAAATGCTTTTTGAGCATATCAACAATCATTCTGAAATTCACTTCAGAAAGTACAGATATTCTGAAACTTTTCTTTAATTTTGTGATGTTATTGGTGCAATGTGATTGCCTGAAATCACTCCTGATTATATGAAAGTGAAACATCATTGTTTTAAATAAGTGATCTGGAAATACTAGCAGCTTACTTGCACCCTCAATTTCTTTGTGCAATAAAAATGACCTGATAACAGCTGATGCTCTTTCAACCCTTCTGCTTTTTGTTTCAGTGTCACTCAAAGAGTTTGAAGAGAAGTAGAATTGAGATAAGGAATGTTCCAGCTGGAACATGATGACTAGAGATAAAAATTATTAATTAATATTTTGGCAAGTCAGAGATAAAATTCTATTTCTCCTTTGTTCTTCCTTTTAACAATATTTCCAAGAGGGATTATTCTGCTCACACTATTGCTCAGCTATGAAGGATTTCATTGCTAGAGTCAAAATTTACTTAGTTATTAAACTAAATAGAATTTGGACAAAAAATACTTATTACTGTTTAAGTGCTTTTCTTGCTGTTGTTGTTGTTCTCTTTCCATTTCATGTATACAAAGCTGTTGCTTGCAGATCACCAGGGCTTATACAAGAGATCGTTAGAATGAAGCTAAGATTTGCTGCCAGTTTTGAAATTATTCTATATCAGTTTATGAATCCTTTCTCACAGACTGTAATTTGTTCCTGTGCACAGATTACCAGCTGCAGATGGTTAGTTAAAAATAAAAAGGCACATCTTCGGAAACATCCACAGGAAAGGAAGATAAATAATTTGTTCAGCTTAGTATACCTGGAAATGAAAAGTCATTCAGTTACGTTGCATTATTTTGCATTTGCTACTGATTAAAGTAAGTACAATTATTGTGACTCACCTGACATATGGTAATTTGGTAAGCTTTGGTAACTAAATCATAAGTCTGAGCCCATAAATTCTCTGAAAATCCACCATTATTGAAATATAGCGGTGGGATAAGCATCAAATAAAATTGCTAAAACCAGATTATATTATTTATTCATTAACTTTTATCTAGCCACAGTTGTAGACTGGTAAGCAAATTCATGAGATGCATTTTATAGATTTTGTGTTTAAAAATGAACAAAGGTATGAATATGAACAAAAACATTAAAAATAACAATTGTTATATTTTATCTTCTTAAGGAAAATCTTAGTAGTCATGTAAAATAGATCATAAGTATTCTGAGAGCCAGTAGAAATAGTTGCCGCTTCAGCTTTCAACTAAATCTTTAAACATTTTTCAGTGAACTCTGTTGCACTGCATGCATCCACTTTAAAACACATGAAAGTCTTTACCTGGAATGAACTAGATTTCAGTCCTTTCTCTTCCTCATTCTTATTTTACTAGAAATAGATCCTGTGCAGAATTTGACTCATACAGAAAATTAACTTGCTTTATTCATGTCCATATTCCAGTCCAGATTAACTCTCCCAGAATATTCTGCCAAACTTTACAAGCGTACATTTTCATAGCAATATAAAAATTAAAAAAAAAAATCTCTATTTCCCATTGACTTGCATGAGACTGTTGCGTTATGGTTCTCTTCTCATTTTCATGATATGCCCTTATTTTGCAGCATTTCCCTTCAACATATTATCTCAACTGTGGGGTGTTTTATAGTCACAACAAAGATATCATGAAAAGTCTACCTATAATTCAAGCAACTGATATTAATACTGAATAACAATGAAGTATTGAAGCTACAGCTGACAGGAGCTGATAAATGCATATAACAAAACACAGCACTGGGTAACTACCGAGATCACATTGGGAAACAACAGAGTTTGTGACATTCTGTGTCCAAGACAAAAAAACCTCTGCAGATTACAGTTTAATTTCACTTCCTTGTACTTCTAGTTCTGAAGTACAGAAGACCCAGCTGCCCTGCTGGTACAGACATGCACCAAATTATCTTGTAATAAATCAAGTGGCAGATTAATTTGAGAGAACTCGAAATTGTTTTCAGATAATTTGCAGAGAGATAGCACTTCTTGCAAAAGCTGGCATAAAACATGTGGTCACATTGAGTTATAAAGGGACATTCTCCCATCATATTATGCTAACTACTCCTTATGCTAATTTTTCTAAGCCTCTGACTGATTTCAGGATATGAACCTGGTCTCCCTTTTTGTTAAATATAGAGATGGAAAATTTCAATAATATTCTCTGTACAATTTGAATCAGTAGGGGTTTTTTTGAGCCCAGACTACTGATTTGCACAGTAATTAATTCTAACATGGATGACAACCACAGTCAGGAAAACAAATGTCATCAGAGACAAGATTTTAACATTAATATCCTTTTTCCTGATAAACCAAAATTCACCCTTTTAAAGAATAAAGTGGAGGTAGACTGGCAAATATATAAAATAGTAAACAACTAAATCTTGATAGCAGATCTCTTCTTTCTTCTATCCTAGCTTCAGATTCTGCAAAGTCTAGAAAGTAATATGTTTTTGCACCATGTTGCACTTGCAGATTAGTTTTGGCCTAGACTGATTTACCATGGTAGCTTATGTCATAGATAAGCTCAACCAAGGAGATTTTTCAGTTGCTTCAACTTAACTGAATTTACAGGAACAACTATCTTGTTAAACACATTTTGCTTCTATCATATATAATTCCACAGAAGACAGTGAAAGATAGAACTGGTAATACTGAGTGAATACTGGGGATTTTTGATGCACATGTAAATGTAGTATTTAAAACACTACATTTTCTCTTGAACCTGAAAAAAAATAGTTTTTTTTTTTAGTTTAGTGAAACAGAATAGATATGATACAGGATGGAGAGGGAATTCAGAGAGACAGCAGGTGAATACAATTAAAAACATTTCACACTTTAAATAAATTGTAGCTCAGGGAACATTTTATCCACTCCCTGCCCCTCCACCCCCCCACCCCACCCCCCAAAAAATAGATAATTTTAAAAGGCATCACTATTTTTGGGATTTTTAATAAGTTTCTGTAGCTTATCTTCTACAAAAATAAATTAAAAAAAAAATAAATTTAAGAAAGCACATGTGTATTAGGTCCAAAGTCAACTAGAGGAAAACCAGACCAAACTAACCAACCATACAAGCAAACCAGAATGAACCAATTTTAAACTTTAGATATATGCCAGAAGTGAAAAGGGGCTATTTAGAGTAAGTTACAAAAAGCATTTATGTCAGCTTGATGTAAAATAAGTGTAATCATCTTTTGAAAGTGAACTCAGAGAAATACCATTTGTCTCATAAAATTTGTCTTTAGGAGCATCACAAAGATTTTCAATTATTTTCATCAAAGTGGCCTTTGATGAAGGTTCCCCATTAATGAGTGTTATGACTAGTCCCAGTTTCCTGGTCCCTAAATACCCAGATTATAAATCATCTGGTTTCTTTTCTGTAAGAACTTACCATGCTGTGGGTGACAGAAAATGTCCTGCAATATACTTGATTAATATCTTCAAGATGAGGCTGAGATGAAGCTAAAGTATTCAGTGAACTTGTGAACTCAGAAATACTCCTGAATCCACACATAACAGTAGCGAGTACACCATTCAACTCACTTTTGACACTGTGATTTTGTAGTTCATTAAAATATCCACCATAAAGTGGACCTTTAATTCCCATGTAAAAGGCACAACTTCACCATCCTCCAAAGGGCAAGAAATCTGGGGGAATTAATGAGAATGGACGGAATTGATATATAAGATTTTACCTCAGATTGTTATCTTCAAACTACTCAAGAAAATCTGTGATTTTAACTACACAAAGTTGAACATAATTACTGAAAAAGATTTTTTTTTTTGAAAAAAAATATATTTTTCTATTTACCCAATATCCTTTTACCAGTTTAACCAAAATTATTCTCAAAATAGCTATATCTCATTTACTGGAAAATACTTTTGAAGACAAATTTGATTCTACTCTTAATAAACTTCCAAAATTATTCTTTTAATTAAAAAACCTTTTTTCATAGTATAAGAATTTTCATGACACATATTTTTGTAATGCTTCTTTTTTTCAGGTTAATACAACTGCACGGTTTTCACTTCTTGCATATTTATTTCTGGCAAGTATCCGATTATTTAGACATATCTTGCCCACTGTTTTTACATACCAGAAATGAGAACAGAACCGCTAGGGCTCAGCTCCAAACTCTTTCACTGGCAATAGGAGAAACTTATTGATTTCAAAATGTTATTAAAAGGCATAGCAAAATTTAAGCAGTTGTATTAGGCACATTGTATCAATCACTTCTTGTTTACAGGATTTTCAGACACAAAGTCTATACTTTTTAGAGTGCAAGTAAGAAAGGTACAGCATTATGGGATAAGATTGATTTGCTTTTTTAAAATTTTATTTTACTATTAAGCTGCTTTTGGCAAAGTTCAGTCATCAATAGGGAGGAAGTAACAACTTTATAAAAAGCTTGCCAATATTTAAAGCAGCAGAGCACAAATTTAACAGGAATAAATTATTGCATATGCGACAAAATTTTTAATACAAAATTACTCTAAAATTTGTCTTACCTAAATTTCATCTTTAGGGTACAACATATACTTTACATGTGTACAAGATTAATATTGAGAAACAAAATAACAATTATTTTTAAAAAGACTATTTATAGACTATAATTCTTTAAACTCTTGAAGCAGAAACTCTTTTCTGAACAGGAATTTATCTTTTTTTTTTTTTTTATTTAATTCACAAGTTGTCTTTCATTTAGGTATTCTTCCATTAAAAAACCTGCTAACTAGTAAATGGTTGTTGTAGAAAGTGCCTCCGTGATTGCAGCATGCAGCTTTCTATCTCTCAGGATGGTCTTATTTTTCTATTTGTCTTAAGTCAGTTAGTAGATTAAGTAGTATTTCTTGTGCTTTATTTATAGTACAAAGAATACTCTGCATTTTGGATTTTATTTGGGAGAAATTTGAGATTTAGTGATTGAAATAGAAATGAAGGGTACAAACAGTTAATAAAAAGTTCCTTTAGAGTACTTTACATTATTTTAGACCTACATTAAGGATTTAGGCACCACTATATCCCATTTCAAAAGCCTGAGGAACTATAAGGTCATGGTCTCTGCTCCATGATTGAAAAGTTAGAGACTCTTTTTTTAAAGACAGTTCAACAGCCAATGGATATGGTTGAATAAATAAGTCACCCTGAGCTAACAGGTTTACAGTTACTATTTGTACATGATCTCTAGTCCTATGATAAGTGCATGTAGCTTGAGCCTCTCTGATTTGACAGATGAATTATCCAGAGTTAATGTTACCCACTAACACTACCGGATAACAATCTGCACAAATTATGGTCAGGTAGATGGCATAAACTTCATCCACTGCCTTACTGTGTGGTAACTAATTAAATCATTTTTGAAAATGCAATTTGACTGCCAAAATGATTTCTGTCTTGCAACAAGGAAGAAAACAATGCTTAAGAGCCCTAAAAATTCCAGACTTTATGAACTCAAGAAAAAAGAGGTCAGAAACATTGTTTATTGTCGAGAACGGGGCTTATACGGGCTTCTTCTCCGACAGATTTATTTTATTTTTTAATTTTATAATAAGTATTTCTTAATGTAACAGAATTACACAATTCTCAGTTATATTGGGCAAATCTGGTAGTTAGTCACTTGTCCACACTACGCATAGCATAGTAAGCAATCTCATAATAGTACTTCTGAAAACATGCTTACCTGAAATATAACATGATCTACAATTTGCTAAATCTGTTCTTTGTGCTTATTACGATAAAAACAATAGCTTTTTTTTTAGTTAGTCTATAATACATAAGCTGCATTAATGAAATACAATTCTGTGCTTCTCACCACTTTAGAAATGTTAACATAATCAGAAGGGCATTCCCTCAGTTTTGGAGTGAAGTACTGTACACAGGAGGAAAATATTAATTCCAGACAGGTCTAGAATCCACCCATGGGTATGGGCTGGACTGTGAAAGAGAGTGAAGTCAGCATAGATACACAATACAGGACACATGTAACACTGCTTGCACATTGGAGAGATGAGAGTGCTGGGTTAGCCTAACATTCAAAACTGGGAACTCATGGACTTGAACTAATAATAGATTGTCTGTCTTCTTTGCAAGGATCATACAAGAAATATGCTCCTCTTTAGAGAAGTGACAGGACTTCAGGAAAAGCTTGTACTTCTGTCCAGTTTCCTATTCCCCAAGAGCCTCTCTGCTGAACATCTTCCTCTTGATTATTTGCATATATCTGCTTCATTATGTCTGGAAATTCAGAAAACAGCAGCAGCTTATTGTGGTTGAATAAGTCATACTCGTTTTTGTGTGAGAGGCTAATCTTGCCAAGTACATCTCCTTTACACTTTATCCCTCATACTCATCAATAGAAGCATTCCTTTAGTAGAAATGTGTTGGGAAACAAGACTGTTCTTTTCACAGCTCTTTACCTAGTTTGTTCAGTTGCGTTTCATTCTCTTCTGCTTCGTGAAATGACTATCGTTTGACCTTTAAATTTATACCTAAAAATGGCTTACTAAATGGCCTTTGGTTTTATGTATTTTAGCACAGTTTGTGTATTTGCATCACTCAGAAACTATCAAGTAGAGCTTTCAGCAACTCAGCCTGCCTGTCACCTGGTGACCAGGTGTAGTCCGCAATGCCAGTTCAATCCTGGCAACTGCCTGCTGAGATAAAGGGGACATGCTGGCATGCAGACTGAAATAGCTTCCAGCAGAAAGAAGAGCACTAGAAAGGATGCTGTGTACCCAGGTTTCATTTTGACATGCATTAAAGACATGGCCAGGGCACGCCGTCAGACCTGGGAGGTAGAAATGCCCTCTGATCTTTCAGTAAATCTGTAGCCAGGCCAAATGGTTGGCATTTGCCTGCTGTGTGTGTAGTGAAGAACAGAAAAGTGAGCACAACTGATAGGAATGCTTATTTTGTTATGTCCAGGAGCACATTAAAATTTTGAAAAATATCTGCAAGGATACTCCATCTGCCGTGAAGAATAAATGTTTGCAAAAGAAGTTTTAGCTCTAAATCTAAGTTTAGAAGTATCAAATATAATTCTGATTTTTCAATACAATTTAAAGTGCTTTGGATTCCCCCCTGAATGCTAACATATGATGAGGAGAAAGGATGCTTCTTTCACAAAGCTAGTACCTAAGATGGGATAGGGTAGGGGGCTAATAAAGATACTTTCACTAGAGTCATTTCCTACTTTTTACTGCCAGAACTAAAACCAAGGGTGTATTTCTTTTTTTTCCTGTATCCTCCTTTATTTGCAAGTCTATATTGGCTTGTATTATCTTACTTGGCATGTTCTTCTCCACCATCTCAAGAGACTTCATCACTGTTTGCAATAAGACAAGCAGCAGTGAAAACCTCCTATCATCACATCCTGAAGAAGGATAGGAATTTTGGTTGCCTCCTCTACAAAAGTAGCACAGTAATGGTGTTGCATTATGATATTTTATTGAGGTTCATAAACATGAATCTGCAAATTTTCTGGATCTGATAAGTGTGGTACAGGAGTGCCATCTGCATGCCAGGAAGGGATCTCAAACCAGGAGCCTTCCCTTCTGTGAATAAACAGAATATAAAGTATGGTGCTCACACAAGATCTAAAATTCTTTGTTTATATATTTGAATATACATATAGATATAAATTACCCTTTAAACACACACAGTTATATTTTTTCTCTAATACACTTGGATAATCAATGTGTATACAGAAGGAAAATGGACCATGACTACCAGTGGTAACATCCAACATGAACATCTGCATCTTATAGCTGCCAGCACTAAAAAGCTGCCAGTATGCATTGCTCTGATAGCCAGCTCCAGCACACAAGCAGGACAATTGCCTAGTAAATACATAGAATTATCTTCTAACCTTTGGGCTTCTTTGCCACAAAATAGTAGGAAGCCAACTTGAACAAGAGATGCCCTGCTGCTGTCCCAGATATATCCATCCCCAAATCCTGTGCCCTGAAATTACTCCAGCTTTGCAAAATAGTGAAGCTAAAATCACCCTCTTCTTTCTCTACACGTAGAAAGTAGGTCATCCCTCTCTTCTATTTCTACTGAAGGTCTGTAAAACTACCGATTACCCCAGCAGCTTTCTTTTAGTAGAGAAAAAAAAAACAAAAATACAAAAACTGAATTACTGACCATTTACAGAATATTGGAATTATTCCTTACTTTTTCACACGCATGCATATTTTGAAATTATTTATTAAATCAAGGGGTGTGATGATGCGCAAAAATTATGATACTCTGAATAATTTGAATTGCTCGGCTAACCTAGACTGTCAACTGGACATCAACGACCTTTCCCACATAATCCACAAGTCGAATTTTCTCCATATTGCCTACATTAAACAAATCAATAACATATATGAGTAAACACATAAAATTTTCAACTGAAAAGAAAAAATGTTCTTTGAGTTAATGTACAATTTTGCCACATTGCGTCCCTTTGTACCACATTATTTTTCTTCTGATTTGCCTGTTTTGCCATATCTTAACTAAAACTCACAACCTTTGCTTGCTACCACTTGCTTCTCCTGAAAATCAAAGTGCATTCAAACATGTGTTCTAGTTTTGACTGATTGTTTTTCACTGCTTTACTTGTTCCTCAAGTTGGTCTCTCACCTTTGATTGCTCGTAATAGAGACATTTCAGTCTGCTTAGTTCTTTTACTCTCCCACAGCTCATTAATGCATTTCACATCTGTCTACCATTATCGAAAGTAATGACAATGTTGCATGGATATTTTAGTGCATATGGAAGAGCTGAAAAATAAAAGAGATACCACAAGGGAAAAGAAAAAGTTTCTAATGATTGCACTGCATGTATTTGGCTCTCTTAGTTACCTAGGAAATGGCTGTAAAGTAGATGATGATTGTCAGATTAATTCCCAGGGCTGCAGATAGAATTGAGAGTAATTGATGTGGATATACAACACACTAAAAAAAAAAATGATTAGCAGACTTTTTTTTATTTGCAAAATAAAAGAAAAATGGTGAAACTAATAATTATGATACAGTTTGCAAAGGTTTAATAGGAAATAAATTCTGAGTTATCAGGCTTACTTTGCTGGAGATGCAATAATCAGTTCAATTGCTGAACAGACGGATTTATGAAGTGACTCAGATGGCAATTTGTTGACAAAAGTGTTGAAAATTATGGCATAAAAATATCATGACATAAAACAGAGGAGGGTAACGGATTTGCTAAAACGTCAACTGCAAACTTGTTATAAAGGGAAACTGTGTTATATGATCCTTCCCACAAATGCATTAAGCTTCAGTTTAAAACAAGTTACATTACTGTCTCCATCACTCATTTTAGAAAACTATTCTAGAAACCCATTCTTCTCTATGGTAGGAACCCTACAGTTAATACCTCCTCAGTTTCTACCCACCAGCTCTGGCACCAATGTTGTCTTTAGCTTAAATACTTATTCTACAGCACTTTCTTCCTATTATAATCAGAGGTAACAGGGTTATTTCTTCCAACACTCACATTGGCTAGAGTGGCTTTTCCAAAGCCTTTCAAACATCTTTTTTTCATAATGTAGACTTCCAATTATGATCATCATCTAGTAAATGCCCTTCTGTACCTCTTTCCATTTGAACCTGGGACCTCAAGATATTGAAAGAGAATAGTCTATTGATACAGAATCTGACAAGAAAGAAAACAGTAAATAGAAGAGAGCTCTTCTGGTTTTTGCTGTCTTTGCTGTTATGTCTATAGACTTCCATACATCTGAATACTGAATGATTAATATGCAGTGACCAAGGTGGTTTATAAAAAGATCTTAGTTAAGAAGGTATCTATTCATAAACATATCCATTCCACTTATACCTACAGATTTTCCAGACAATTAGACTCATTTTATAGTAGGCCATATGGCAGGACTTCTAAAAGTCTATTAGATTTTTCTCCACTGTCTTGTTTTTACACTTTTTTTTTTTTTCTGTGATAAATTACAGGAAAATAATTATCCTTGATTAATGCATGACTTCACATATATATGTGACTATTAGTGGAAAATAGCAACAGTTAAAACTCTGGATGCAATTATTACTGTTAAAAATTGCTTTGCTTCAAAGAAATCTTAGGAAGGATTTTGTCTGATATTTGAAAAGAAAGAGAATTCTAAATATGTTATTGAGGGATTGTACTTTAATGTTTTGTAAATGCAAACCTATCTCCTACAGAATAGGTCCTTAGAGGTGAATAAATCTCATGATGTGGAAGAAACAATATAACAAAAGCACTTGGTATTTAGAATCAATTCTCTCTTTTTCGTGTGTGTGTGCAGTCTTTCATTTAATTATAGAATTCAGATGACATTTAAACACAGCAAACTGTGATTGTAAACCATGCAAAATGAAGGGGTATTGACAGCTGATGTACCGGAATCAATCAGATTTCAGATTGCTTTCCTGTTAAATAAAAGCCAAACTGCACCACTGTTAGAGCATTTCTCAGTCGGAGCAAGGTGCCACAAAGCTATGGAGTCGCAGGCATTAGGTTTATTAGGGATGGCAGACAAGTAGAACTAATCCAGGCCGGAGGCAAACACTGGATGACTCTTTACACTCCCCATATCTACCTCAGTCAGTCTAGCACTTCTTTATCCTTCAGAATATCATTACTGTGAGATGCAGATAAAAATCTATTGATATGTATATTTTTCTTCATGAACCACTCTATAAATTCACTTTGTTTCCCTGTATCTCTAGGTCTTTTTTTAATGCTCAACAAATAAACAAGTTCCACTGAAAATGGGAAAGAGGAACAAACTGACAGCATGAAACTGTTTTGCATTGTAAATCAGCTCAGCGGAAAAAAGAAGTGGAAAGATCAGTAGACTGGAACCCATGAGTGACAGTCAGGAGATCAGTTCAGCCACTGGAATAAAACAGTGGTAGCGCCTGTTGGCCCCAAGTGCAAGTGAACCTGAAGTTAACCTGGTCTTTCAGACAAAGTTGATCACAGAGCACAGAGATATTAAAACAATATCTTTGTTCCTTTTTTTAGTATTATTACAAGCATGTTTTTTCCTGCTCTCTTTTGGTATACAAATACCATGTTCTTCATGTTGGCAGTTCTTGATGTATAGCAATTGATAAAAGAATACTTATTTTACAGATTTGCATCTAAGTTTAGCTTTTTGAAGAAAGAAAAAAGCATATAGAAAACAAACAAATAAAGGAGAAAAAAAGTGCAAATAACTATGAACCAGATAATACTCTCTTGTTTGTAGAAAAGAATGCCCAGAGAATATCAGTGAAAAAGTAATCTGCTTATGACTGCAAATGCTCTAGGAATTTTCCCTGAGTTTCAGTTGATTTTAGCTAACATTCACTTTTGAACCTTAAGATATCAAATTTAACCAAACATAAAAATCCATGAAATTTGAAACCCAAATGCCACAAATTTGAATTGTTTGGGATAAAGGTATTCCACAAGACATTGTCCTTCATTCCCTTGAAGTAAACTCAAGGGAAGCTTGATGTGTGCATCATGTGGATGCAAGGGATGAGTAAAAATATTAACCTATATTCACAAGAAATTCAGCACACGTTCAGCAAATGATATCTGCACTTTTACTTAGTGTATATATTTTACAAACCCTACAGATTTTGCTGTCTGGCCAACTTTTAGGATTGTATCTCACATCTATAACCTGCATTGTTCCTATTATTCCAGTCTATAGACAAGTAATTCCTCTTATGAAGAAGCGATTCTCACCTCTTTTATTGATATAGAAAACTTCAGTGTAGTAATACCACCTCTCCTACCACATCTTCATGACTATGAAGAAATGAAACTTCTCCAAAAGCAAAACTTTTCATAGTAAAATATGAGAATGATACTCTGATTTTTCCTAGTCATGGATGGCATTTATTTGTCAGGTAGTACAGGATAAATAGGCACGTATCATACAAGGTGGAGAATCAAGTTACATCTATTAAAGGTTGTTGCCAAAGCAGACAGCAGAGTGGTAATAATCACTCTTTCTCTAAATCTTTTTTTTTTTTTTTTTTAATTGAAGCAAGTGATTTTGGTGCCCATTATAAAACTAATTTTACTTCAATTTCATTTTGATTGTGTTTTTTTTAGTTTTTCTACACACAAAAATGCCAATCAAAGCAACAGATTACCATTTAGCTCTGATTAAATCAGCATGCAAGTACCTATTTTTATCATATATGGATTTTATCATTTCTTATATATTCAAGTATTTTGAGTTAGTGTTAATTATTCTAGCACAACCATTTTTCCTTGCTCTTTTGTTCTTTTGAAAAAATAACTGACTGCTTTTCTCAATTCCAAACAAGGATGCAACAAAACTTACTATTAAAATATTTCGTGCTATTAGAACAAAATCTTTGTCTTGAAGACATAATGACTTCTAGTATGCACAGTCTTTCTGGTAGGAAAGAAATAATAATAAAAAAGTGCAATCTTTCAAGTGATAAATTAGCCTAAGAGAGCTCATGATGTTCCAGAATAAAATAAGAATGCACAGAAGTTTGGTAATATTTAACATATTGGGAAATGCATAACTATCATTTGTAACAGAGGAAAATTGTAGAAAAGTGATCTGTAACATCTTAAATAGGCAGGGACTGTTGCAGAATGGTGTAAGGATCGGGGACATGGATTCTGCGTGAACAACCAAGACCTTAGATTTTAGGTACTTAGGCTCTTAGCATAAGTAACTTAGGCTCTTAGCACAAGTTAGGCCCTCGGGTTGTACCATGAGAACTGCAGCACAA
>JAWLRI010000838.1:2392227-2403842 GCA_034781795.1 Crypturellus tataupa | reverse complement strand
TAACAGCACCGCGGCCTTGAGACTCGGAAGACTTGGAGAAAGCAGCAGCTGGGCGGCTTTGCCGCTGCAGCTAGAAACCAGCTTGGCGGATTCCACCCCCGCCAGCGGCAAGGAGTCTTGAGAGCTTTTGCGCCGCGGCAAGGGACTAGGGTCCTAATAGGGTGATGGGATGCTCTAGGGTGTTCTATTTCTTTCCCATGAAATTCAAAATTTGGGCAAGCAGCAGCTGGATGTACACTCACTGTCATGCCATAGTGATTAGTGTGCACATCTGCACTAGGGAGAACAGAACTGATCCAGCTTCCTTCTTGCACCAGGGGAAGCATAATCTGTTCTTCTATAAGATCCTACTCTGCCTTTGCCATCATTTGTAGAGACCAATGAGTCAGATTACTCAACCTCCTGAGAAGGATGTTTCACACTCATCAGAACCAATATGGAGCAGATCGACACAGACCTACAGAATTCAATGGTGAATTTCATTAGTTGTATGGGAGAAGTCTAGAGTCATTCCCTTTTACACAATTTCTGCCCTGGGACTGGGAACTTCTCAGTGGCTATTAATATTTTTTAAATGGATGAAAACTCCCTGCAGGAGAAAGGGTACTACCTGAAGACTCATGGTCAAGGGAGCTACAACATGAATATCTGCACTTTTATCTGCATAAAATTGAAGGAACTGTACCCCTCACGGATACAACACCCTACAAGAGGAAGAAAATGAATAAAAAATCACACACATTTGCTTTTTCTCCTAACTCTGAGGGATCTAAATATCCCTTCAAGTCAGGATCTTGGATTTTTTCAGCCTATCCCATTTTACTTAGGTTTGTCCTAACCTTCTCAAAAAGTGAGCAGTGTTTATGCTATGCTATCCCTTTCTGAAGAGAGCTTTTCTCCAGTGACACAGGTTAAGGGAGAATGTGAATCTAAAACATAAATTTCATGTGTGGCTTCAAAAGGATGGCCTATACCAGGAAAGAAATGAACACATTAGCAGACTGTCAGAACTGAAATAACAGTTTTATTCCTCACTCAACATCCCTCTCTGGTTGCAAAATTATGTCTACAGTTATGAAAATGTAATAATTAGAATAACAATCTTATCTTTGTAAGGGATTAAAAAAAGACATGTTCTAGAAATGCTATGGAGAATCATGAGCAAGACCCAGTTGGCAGCTCATCCCAAGAGAATGCAGAGTATCATTGTTTTGCAATGCTGTTTTAAACAGAAGTGTCTATAGAGTGGAGGTTTAGAAGCAGAGCATAGGGAATTTTTGAATAGAAGAGTTGATTTTATTGTTCCCAAGAATCTGTCCTCAAACATCTTATTGTTAAAAAAATAAAGAACTCCATTTCCTTTACTATGCTTTTCCTGCTTCATACTTTTCCCTCTCTGTTTTTAGATACTCTTTCATTTATTTTCCTTTTGTCTTCCAAGATATAGGCCCCAAACAGCCATAATGCTTCTGTTTGGATTATAAATCATTCTGTCTTTGAAACATTCTTGAAAGAAATATATTTTAAAGTGTATCTTTTCTGCTTGACATTCATATTACCAAAATAAAAATTCATTCCTAATTTTCTTTAAGAAAATGTTTTCTTTTGAGTCTACATTTAGGAATAAAATTCAGAATCCGAATTAGGATTGCTGTTTTGCATTCAGAGAGCATAAAACAAATATTTGATCTAACTATAATATAGTTCACCTCATATTCTGCATACCCTATAACAGACCTATTCTAATATTGAAATAGCAAAAGCAGGAAAGAAGTGTTTTTTTCTTTGCATAATATGTCTATATCTTAGACATGCAAAGAAAGATTTCCCTAAACTAATCTCTAGTAAATTAGTAAGATATTTATTATTACATATTATCCTTTTGAAATAAATCCTTTTTCCTAGAAAATCATGCCTGCCTTTGACACAAAAGTGTTTGAATTAAAAGTTTCTTCACGTACTCTTGACTGTTTGTCATTTCAGTGGCTTATACAGTAAAGCAGATAGATATGTTTCTTCTCTTTTACCTTCTCCTAATTAAACTCAAAATTTGTACTGCCTGTGTCTTGAGTTTCCTAATTTGAAATTTCCTACATAAATTCTACCAGCATTTTTGGTAGAAATATAGTCCACAAATCGAGTGGACTAGGTTTATTTTACTGTCCATGATTTTGTTCTTAAAAAAAAAAAATAATAAAAAAAAACACTATTTCAGAGTTTTCTTCTTTAGAAAGAAGACAGTCTCAAAGGCAAGCTAATGCCTTCAGTTAGGGGATTAAGTTTTATAAGAATCTTTATAGAATGTTTAGATCTTTTACAGAAAAAATTAGCAAACAGTCCCATGGGCCTTTTTTAAAGCCTCTAAGCAAGGGATAAGATCAGCTCATCTTAGGTTCTTCTACATCACTCCAGATGAGAAATGGCCCAGTTATAAACACAACTTCTGGTTGTATTGATTTGTACAATCTCAAGTTGTACTGAATGAATTAATTCTTACTACACTTAAAAAGAATTCAACATAACAGAAAGAAAATCTGAGTTTGAATGAAGAGATTGTTTTCAATAGACTACATCAAAAAGAAGTATACAAGACAAGCACTCTAAGGTGGTGCATTAGCTACTTAGCAGCGTATTGTGCTCGTATTAAACAATACTGATGATGTCAGGGCAAAGAAAACATACAGTCTTGCAATCTGCCAATGTAAACCTTGCAACTATAATTCATATTGCATATAGTATGGGATGGTTTCACACAAGGAATATTTAGCTGAACAAATACATAAGCCTGTAGCACAATGATTATTCTGTATGCATACAGAACATGTAAATAAAACCTGTAGTCAACTATTAAATCTGTACTACATTGCATTAGAATGCATATTGAGAAAGAATCTGGTGGCTAGGAATCTAAATTCAAGCTGCTAACTAGGTAAGAAATGCAGGTTCGTGTTTAGCCAACACAGTTTAGTTGTTTAGCTTTTTTGCTGCTTGTCAAAAAAAAAAACCAAACAAGCAAACAAAGTAACAATTCTGATATTAAGACAGTCCCAGTTGCAGGGTCAACAGTCCCTGACTGATAGGAAAGACAAATCTTGAAGGAAACCTTGAATCAATGTTTCAATGAGATGGCTTAGAGCAATACTTCTTTTGCAGATTTCTCTATCAAGCCATGAATGAGTTGGAATGGACATTTCGTTAAAGACAGAATTTTGACAAGAACAATGATATCCCAGAGGAACGGTAATGAAGTCTCAATGGGCTTAGCAGCACAAGAATGACTATGTAGAAAAAGAATTACAAGCCATTGTAATTCTTTAGTAAGAATTACAGTTTTAGTAAGAATTAAGAGTTGGAAAAATAACAAATTGTGTTGCAGTAATGATTTTAGGAGTAAAAGTCCTGTGAAATGAAAAATCTGAGACTGGCTATTCTGAGTAAGACAAGTGCAATGAAGGCTGAACAGGGACAAAAAGGAAACTCTATACAGAGAATATCATTCCTACATGTAATGTTTTTTTAAAAAAGATCAGAAAAGAACATAGGGAAAGAAAACTATAGCAGATGTCATTAGGACAAATTAAAAAATGAAAAGAGAAAAAGAAAAATGAAAGGCAGAAAACAAATGAAGAAAAAAAATAAAAAGAAATTGAAATGAAAGCTGGAACATATAGAAGTTAGTAAAGTATTCAATTCCTGTTTTGTTCTGTCATTGCAGTCAGAATTTGACTGTAAAAACTTCAGATTACTGTAGGTAAAAACTACTCCCCCAGGGTTAAAGAAAAGATAAACAGCAGAAATTCACCAAAATAATCAGATACTGATAGCTGTTCTATTGTCACTAAAAGTCTGTAAGACTATTATAATGTAAATCAGCCTTTTCCTAAAATCTAAATAAGTAATTACATTGGATGTCTTAGGTTTAATGACAACGAAATTTTAAACAGTAGAGTCTAAGAAATTCTGATGAAAATGAGAAAGACAGAGAGTAAGAAAATTCAGTGTGTGTGAGGTCGTTCCATGGGAAGAAGTCAGACACAAGTATAACTCAGTTTTATTAAACAATTCACCTGAAAAGCTAGTCTGTGGCTGTGGAAAGGGCTTGTGAATGTTAGCCCTGAAAAAAAAATCAACTTGATGCAAGAAAAGTGAATGAGTGCCCACGCTAGGGCAGAAAGTAGAGTGGAAGTGGTTTTGTTTTGTTTTGTTTTACTTTCAAACCACAACTGAATTGGTTAAATCATTCATGAAATTGCACCCTGAAGTGGGACATCGGAATTAAAACTTTGGAAGACGCACATGTTGGTAATTTGTTTTAAATCTGTTTTGTTCTCAAGACTGCAGAGGAGATTCTTCTTCAGCTCCCATCCTCATACTTAAAAGATTGTCTATGAAAGGTGTCAGGTAAGCAATTAAGCATGCTTCACTTGCACTGTGCCGTGGAGAGAAACTAAGGCAAGGGAGAAAAGAATAAGATTATCCCTGTGCAGCAGCTTTTAAATTGAAATAAAATGAAATGCTGTATAATTGTCATGTTATCTCCAAGGAGCAATAAAATGACTGGTTCACAAGATAAAAAAAATCTCAGCAATGTACAAGAGGTTCTCATTTTGGGACAAGTGTAAATGCAAAACACATTACTAAATCTAAGGCAACAAAAAAAAAGAGATAATCTCAGCACAGTACTAACCTAAAAGTTGAATCCATACCAAAATTAACTCTACACTTATGAATTCAGTCATGTATATAAACATGAAGAAGCAGTTCTTACTTTGAAGGTCATTGGGTCCATTCCCCTAGAATCTCTAGAGCTTTATAAGTCCCGCTAGAATATGACACACACCTCAAAAAAGAGGTATATGTTATTCATTATCAAACTAATAAGAAAAGAAAAAAAGTCCTTAGTCATTAAATATTGGAATAAAATTGGAAATATTGGAAAACCAAAAAAAAAAAAAAAAATCCATAATCTTTTGAAGAAACTTATAGCTTTCTCCTTCTTTAAAGTAAATGCCATTTTTTTTTTGTGTTCAATGCAAGATGCTATGTGCCCATTCCTGTGAACATAGCGATAGCCGGCTAAATCCCCACCAAGAGCTACTGTGCAGGTCCATTTTTGCATACTTAAGAAACAGATGCTGTGCAACAAATGACTTAGAACCATCCCTCAAATTCATGCAATAGACATAGAAATAAATATGTTTAGCAAGTTCATTTGTTTAGGTAAATTTTTAAAATATTAATAATGATTACAAGACCTATTCTCTTAAAGAAGTATTATAGGATTAAAATGGAAATCTTATTTAAAATATCTAGTTTTAGTAAATGCTTTCCACTTATTATAAAAAATTATATATCAGAAAGATATGAAAGGACTGAAGATATTGAGTCAATCCAGACTAAAAATAAAAGAGACTGACAAAAAATTAAAAACATAACATGAACTTTAGCTGATTAGGAATCACATTAAAGAAAAAATGACAGATTATTTGATGTCTTTGTTGCAAATAAATAAATTAAAATAAACCATCAAGGATATTTAACAAAAGAGTCTTTAGGCGCTTAACACGCTAAATAGAGAACAGGGAGTTCTTTTGTATCTTTAGAGTCTGGTGGTTGGACAACTAGACTGTCAGCATGATTATCAGTGTATATATATTTGTACACTGATACAGACATATATGTGTGTAGGGGTATGTCTATGTATGTGTGTGTGTATTTTGCAGTAGCTTGTTATAAACTTGAACAAATGAAATCAAGAGTGTCACTTTTGATACCTGGTTGAATTCCCTGGTGGAAAAAATCTTTGCTAGTAGAAAGGCAGACTTGAAAGAATAACCAACGAAACAAATGGACTTACCTTAAGAAAGGCACTAAAGAAGAGGATTTCCTGCTGGGTTTTTGTTGTGAGTTTCAAACAGCATAAATAGAATTTTTTTTGAGAAATAAAATGAAATTGCTAAAGAATTCTAGCTGTCATACCAGGTGACTGTATAAACCTTCTTGTTTTGTTCCTTTTTTTTTTTTTTTAGAATGACATTTTTTATAAGGTCTGGGGTTTTTTTTGAGTCAGAACATTTTGTACTTTGAATTGAATTCACCTCATAAAGTACAAAATATTTATAAAAGTCTGCATAAGACAATAAAGGTGATTTTTGAGCTACAAAGTTCAGCACTCAGAAATCAGGAAATTCATATAAAGCTTTTATTCAATTCTTTTTTTTTTTTTTTTTTCTTGCTCAGTTCAGTACCAAATGTGGAGTTAATCTCCATATACTGACTGTAAGGTCATTAGTAATATACCTTGTTTCACAAGAGAGGTAAAACTGAAGGTGACCTGCAGTCATATTGGTTATAATGATTCAGGAAAAGGTTACATTTTAAATTAATAAGCATTAAATCTGTGTAGTATAGTCACCTCTGTGTAGTGTAGATCAATAATATAAGCATACCGTGAGTAGTTTTGCACAGACATTGCCACAGTCACACATTGTAAATTACTTATATTATAGTTGTTTCCTAAGCAGGCAGAGGGAAACACAGCTGGATTTAGATGATCAAAAAAAAAAAAAAAAATACCCTACTGTTCTTGTATTTTTTTTTAACTTTCTCACCAGGAAGTACCTCTGCCTTGGTTATATGGAAATTTAGTGTTTGGGACATATGGATGAAATTTATCCTCTCTTTTCTAGTTCTGAGGCTGAAGTTTCTGACTCTTTAAGTTATTTATAACTTAGACCAAATCTCCCCTGTCTCTGTCATATTTTAGCTGCCCCCCAACAGCTTTTACAATGACATGAAACTTGTCTTAAAAAAATTTGTTCAGCTATTATTTTGTCAAGGTTGCTGAAATGCTCTAACACAAACTAGAAATAATCTTTTTATCTTCTTTATCTTTTTTTTAAAACAAAATTTGAATAGACATGCATAGGATAAAGTTAAGGTACTTGAAGGTCCTTCTTCAGACACATATCAATGACCTACTGCCAGACAGGGAGGTGAGAAAGCTTTTTATACTGTAAGAAAATCCTTTCATAAAAGACTTAACATTAGGAACATTAAAAGCAGAAGTAAACAGATCTCCCCTGTTGGTGAACTCAAAGAAGAACATTCTGTCCATCCCTTCTTGATGTGCATTCTAGAAAAAAAAAAAAAGAACATTATTTTCCTCCTGTTTTTTTTTCTGTTCTAACTTAACAGAAGCCTCTGAAAAGGTCTAGCAAAACCAAAAAGGGGTGTATGCACTATTATTTGCTATGATGAAAAAAGTAAAAATAATATACAAGGGGACTTATACAAGGGGTAACAAGGGGACTTACATTACCATTCAACAGGGGTGGATAAATTAAAAAAGCTAAAGCTAAGACCTACTGCATCCATGCAAATAGAATTACACTTAGCAGATTTAGTTTGTTTTGAGCTCAGAGTTTTTATTAGCACACTAATTTAGGAAAACTGAATAAGCATTTGTCCCCAGTTCACTATTAAAAATAGCATTGTTTTGCTAGTTACAGGCAGTAGCCTCATGCTAACTGTGCCTCATGACAGCTGTGCATGACCCCAGGCCTGGTCCATTAGACTCGCTATGACCTTGCTGTAAGAACTGGCTGTATGAGATGGAGCTTGATAACTGGTGTCTGTTGCTATGTCTGATGTGTAGAGAAGCATGGGATAACAGCAAATGCCACTGAAAAAGCAAAAGGAAAAAAAAAAAAAAAAGAAATCCAGGGTTCAGAGCCAATTCAGAGCCATAAACAACTCACTGATAGTCAATTACTGGTAACTGAAAAAGCACAACCTCAAGAGGTGAGGAAAAAGCTTGAAGCAGCTAATCAAGGAAAAAAAAAAAGCCAAAGACTGGGAACTGTCTAGAAACACACCCATCTCACAAAGGGGTGAGATGTCAAACTGGAGAGGAGGACAAAGAAAATACCCATTTCTACCTTCCCTGTCAAAGTGCTCTTGAGCCTGATCACCTTGACCATGCTGACTAGACGGTCAAGGGCAAGAGCCATCAGCACTGCCTCTGTGGCATCAGCTCCATGGTACTGAACCTTTATAGCTTATACTAGGATTTTCAAAGAATACAAGAGATATGGATCAAATCCTAAAAATGCTTAGTTCTAAAAATAAAGACTGAAAACTATGAAAATACTAAAGTTTTCTTTTTTCCTTAATCACAAGAATATCAGCCAATTATCCCATAAAAAATGTTTTTTTTTTTTCATTTTATTTGGTCTCTTCATTAAGTGACAAGTTTTCACCAAAATGATCTTTTCTAGTTTTTCTATCTTGGGCTATTGTGTTATCTTTTTGGAGGATGATTATTGCATATTCCAGGATTATTCTACACTTATTGCCTCTTTCCTTTTCTTCTACCTTGAAAAGACTGCTCACTGCACCTTTGCACTACCATCAATGAACTGACCTTCTCTAAACTATTTAGTTATCTGTCATATACTGAAAGAGGAGATGATGTTGATTTGAAGACCAGTTTTAGCATAACTTTAGATAGAGCACTATACTAACGTCTCTGATATTATCTTATGAATTATTAAAAAGGTTAATATCTGTTGAAAGCTCTCCAATAAACTAGTATTTATTAATTGGTTTTGTTCATTCTGTCTTTAATAATAAAATAGACACAAATGATAAATGTGATCATTTTGCTTTAGTTACTATGGCAGCCCTTAGACTGTTGGAAAAACCCTACTTAGTAAAAGCAGTGTTAGATCAGTGATCCATTAAAATGTGCAGTTATTAAGGTTTGGCCTAGTGTGTTGTGTTTCTCTGGAATGTATTTTTAGGAATTCTGGGATATTTCTTTTTTGCATTCCACAACTGAGTAGAACCTTTGCACAACATATAAAACATCTGTTTTGTGTGACATAGATATACTGAAAAGATTATTTGTATGCTAGAATAAGAAGCACACTTTGTGCAACTGAGCTTCTTTGATTAACCTCATTATTAAAATCTATCACTCCTGAACAAAATATACTGTTTTAATTCTGTGAAGTGGAATTAATGTATAACTCTACTGGTAGAACAAAAAGATTTTTGATCTGGTTGAAGTCAAGTCATAAAAGGTGAGGAAATATATTCAGAACAGTCATAATCCACAATGAATTTATAATCAGTGTTACAAATGTCATACACAAAAGAGCACATGCCAAGTTTTTATATTTTCTAGCCCAGTTCTGGCAGACACTTTTCTAAATTAGATACTTAAAAGAATATAAATAAAAAGATGCAGTTCTCAGATAAATAGATTCTATATCTTTAATCAGTTTTGTGAAGACATCATTTTCTGTTCATTCAAGATTTAACTACTTTGGATTAGCTTTCGAATAGTTGCAATTAGGTAGACTCTAAAAGCATTAAAAGCTATAATTTTATTGTGGTCATGACATTATCAAATGTCATGAAATTTTGCTAAGATTTAATAATGGCATAACAGCTAACAATGGTCAAGTTTATGGAGTGTATCTGAGCCATAGAGATAACCAACATTACACTACTTACTCAGAGATCTATCTCAGCACTCGGCGTATCCCTGCAAAAATGAAAACATCTTCTTTGAAAATGATTACAGGAAAAAGGATGACTCAAGAAAAGGAAGCTTGGGGTAAAGATTGGTATTAACTATCTCAATATATCTTCGTATAAATGAACGATAGTTACAAGAAGAAGTTACTATCAGTTGGAACTGGGATTCCTTTCAGCATTATGTGTATGAGCAGACCTTTTTCCCGTCTTGAGGTTTTTAGCATTACTGAAAAACGCTTTTTGCAACCAATAGTTTCTTTGCATACCCATTGTCTTTTTTTTAATCCAAACTTTGTTAAATAATTAAAAGTCTCAGATTGTTATAAACAACAGAGATGAGAGAACAAGATATCACATAAAATGAAAAATTATAAAGAAAGAAAAAAAGTAGAAACAAACCAAAAAATAAAGCAGAATTTAAAATTTTATACCAAATCAGAATAAATTTCTACAGACCTTTTAATGATTAACAAATACTTATGCAAAAAGGTAATGCTGTATATTCTCCACCTGGGTAAATAGTACTAAATATTTCACTCTTTATATAGTACATAAAAGATGCATCTTTCATCTCTCAAAATTAGAAATTATTAATAGGCAAACATTTATATGAACTTCATTGTGCTATTTCAGGTGTTTTTGTCACACTAAATCATATGTGGACATATTAACTGCTTAATTAATAATGAACAGGCATGCAATATAAGTAAAAGATTGATGATTAGGCATTAAGCTTTTTCTTTTTGCTTTTACTAGTCCTGCTTGTAGACACTGTGAGACCTCACTTTAATGCATTTCACAGGCCTTCTATCCTCTTACCAAATAATGATTTGGAGAAGCAAGGATATTTTATTTTAAGTGCCTCCCAAATAAGTCCCTGAACTGAGATTAACAGAGGCTTCAGTACTTGTGAATATAACAATATCCATTAGTTATGTGAATGAGAGAACTTATCACTCTTCGCTTTCGCTGTGTAACAAATTACTCCTGCAATGGTGGTTCAAAGAAATGCATAACAGACTTTCAAGGTAAAATATGTTGTTAGTCTCAGAAGGTTTGTCTTGTGTGATTTGAAGTCTTTGCTAGTAAGCTACTTTGCCACCTATATTAACAACTGGAATATAGAATTAAAGGTCATGCTTTAAATAGTACAATAAAAAGTTCAACCTTTTTCCCTTTTATACAAATGCCTTGACATTCAATTCACATTAGAAGTAATTTTCTATTCCCTTGTAATTCCAACCAAGTAAATGAGATTTTTTATGTATCTCACTTTTTGCATACAGCAATCCCCATTTATTGTTACTAACAGAGGATATGCAAGAGTAATACAGTTATTTTCCATAGTGTAGTATTTACAAATTTCCAGACTTTATTCAAATGCTTTTATACTAGTCATCTTTACATTTTTTTCTAAGGAGACTTCCTTGTCTCTGGAGATCATATACCACTAATATTTAATAATAATTTAATATTTAGAAGAATCTGTCCATACTAAGATCACCAAACAGAGATTCCAGAGGCATTTCATTGTGTATGAAATATGTTCAACTGTAGTTGTAAAGGATGAATCATATATTTAATGCAGGATTGGTTCATGAAAAGGGAGAATAGCCTCATAATTAGAACTATCCAACAACACTTTACAACTTGTCCTGTAAGTATATGGGTGTTTTAAAATTTCTAAGGCAAAATCCTGGGTGAAATAAAAGTCAACTAAAATATTCTTTACAAGTCATGAGAGAGAGAACAGAGGGACGATTTAATGAATCATTTTTCTAGTACTTCTATATAGGAGGCTAGGGTTTACTTTCACTTTCTGTGGTTCATTCTTGTCTATAACCTTTTTCCAACAATGTCTTTTGACTAGGTTTTCATATGTGTAAGATAAAAGTTCTTTAAAATTGAACATTCATTCAAACTGCAAATTAAGGTATCAGTTTTTTTCCTCACCCTTCCACATGCCAATTTAAATAAGATATACACTGGTGGAGTGTCGGATTCGCTATCAACCCGTGGTGGTTGCCCGTGGTTATAGAGGGAATACTGAGGCCATCCACCTCAGGGTC
>JAWLRI010000838.1:2371009-2392127 GCA_034781795.1 Crypturellus tataupa | reverse complement strand
TCCGTCCGTTATTCCCTATCTCTACTTCCGTCACGTGCAACAGGTCCTGTTAGCAATACGGCTACAACCCCCACAGTGGAGATCCTAATTGCTTTATATATTGGTGTGTGCATATATATGTATATATATATATATATCTCCTGTTTATATAATATATTTATAAATTCTGTTATATTGATTTGCCATAGTAGACAATTAACACACATAAAATATTTGTAGCAATGCTCTTCTCACCTACCTGCCCTTCCCTCTTGGATATATATTTACTCTGTGACTGAATTACATGCACTTTCAAAGCATAAACTGAAACTGAGATACAGCTGTAAAACAGAAGGTGTAAAGCAGAATGACACATTGGCTTTATCATGAAACAAAACACATTTGTTTTTAATAGTTTGAAAGCACTGCTAAAAATCATTTTATACTTGTAAATCTGTTACTACAAGAATTCTGTCAGTCTCTTTGAAGTGTTGACTGCTTCCTCAAAGAAGCAATAGCTTAAATAGCTCATTAGTCAGTTGGCATAACACTTCCTTTTTTTTTTCTTGTTTCATTTTCTTTTAGACCTGGCTCTCCTACAGTGTTATGTCATATAACATCATGACCAGGCTTTGGGTTTGGGTGTTTAAAAAAAAAAAAAATGATAAACCCGATGAACACTTCTTCTGGTATGTAAAATCATAGATTTGATCTATATCTGTCCTGCAGAGATATACCTATGAGGTAAATGAGTGCCTAGAGGCACTGCTTTTTACACCAAATAGACTGATGTTTAAAAAGCATGTTCTGTTAATGGTGAATTCTTTTGGTACCCAAATTAAATTTCCTTTGAAAACATTTCTTCAAACTGAATAATTACAGTTAACTAGGAAGAGAATGAAAAAAACAGAACAATTCCCTTACTGGAATTTAACCTGATAATACATATGATGACTTCTAGATTTAGAAAAAGAAATCCATCTCATTTGGAATCTAATACATTGATGGTCTAAACTCATGACAACTAATTTATTCACATACATAAGGAATCTGTTAGAATTTTATCACCCAGCACCCTTACTCAGCACCCAGCGCCCAGCAATATGCCTCCATGACAGCTGTAATTTAAACTGGAATGAAACAAATCAAAACCACTGGAGATCCAGAATTAGTTTGGGTCAAGATAACAAATTTGTCAAGCAGTGACAGTGACATGAATGTAGTGAGTCACAGGCAAATGGAAAAGCTATGATCCTGTGGGAGAGACTGAATGCACAGAGTACTTCGAAGAAGTCAGGACAGCCATTAGACTAAATAATATAGATCTATACAGTCAGAATAGAAAATAATATGTGAACTTTGACTATATATTATTATTTTATTATTATTAATTTTAAGGAATATTACTGTTAAATATTGCTGCCTTAGAAAGCAGTTCTGGCATTAGAAACCTTGTCTTTGAGTTATATGGACCCAAGGCACAATAAAATATATTTTTCAGAAAATGTGGAGGGAAGTGTCAAGGAAAAATGAAGATATTTTTATGATCTCTAGAATTCAGAATGGTAACTGAACAGGATTTCACCCTTGTTCACATACATTCCCTGAGCAATTCTAATAACTTAGGTAGATCTATTCGTAGAGAATAAATGAAAGCATCATTCTTTTCTGGACTAAGCCTAGGAAGCTAAGACAAGAATAGATGAGTATGTCTGAAATAGAACACGAGAAAGTGAGGGTACATAGCAATGCTCTGTCTGAACATTATAAAACTTTATATAAATTTAAATATACCACAGGTAGCTAACAGTTTTTAATCCAGAAACTTTAGAAATAATTGGATAATTCCACTCAACTTTAGCTAATATGCTTAGTATCTTAGTTATCATCGGTAGGTAAATAGTTCCTCATGTACTCTGGCTATATCTACCTGTGAGTCAGAATCAATGTATGCCAAGCATGGCTATATGGGTAATATTTGTGTGTTAGAATAGTGTGCCAAATAACACACTATTTATCAAATAATTCCTTATAAATAGTTACATGTAAATAGTATATTTCTTTCATCTTTCTCATTCTCACTGTATTTTTTTATACACCCAGGATAAACATATCATGCCCTAGAGTATATTGTACACTATTTGGGCATGGACCATCTGCCCCCAAACTTCCAAATATTCCCATAAACGTAATATAAAATAATAACAGTAGTGTTGTTGAACTGCAGCCCAGATTCCTTGTTTGGCAGCTACAGCTTTAACTGTTCTATGATCCAAATATATGGCAGCAAATGATTCTTTCCATTGATGTGTGAGATAAAAAATGCACTAACCAAAAATCTGTGGATTAGAGTATTTATAACCAGATTTGAGGATCTAAAATTTTTACTTATTGAAATTCCCCTCTATTGAAGTTCCCGTCTACCAAGTCACTTGGGCTCCCTTTGCCGTTTTTAATGCTACAAACTACAACAAAAGGATGCCAAAGGATGCAAAAGGGTGATAATGAACACAAGAGAATAATGCAGGAAATACTTTGGAAGGTTCTTGCCATTCTTACGTATGCCCACCATTTTCTTTCTTTTTTTCTCTTTCTTCTCTTTCCTTTTTTTCCAATTTTTACGTATTTCAATATGAAATGTGCTGTTCTGTTCTACTTTTCAGTTCTTGAAAACTTCTATGCATGCTCAAATGATATCCTCCTTAGATTTAATTTTCAATTGTTGAAAATTATTATTTACTTTACCTATATTATTTACTCTTTTTTTGTTTTCTAGCTTGAATAAATTTAATCTAAGTATGCGTTATTCTAAGTATGCATATTTTTATTTACATCTATCCTATTACACATCATTTTGATGTGTTTTGTAATAGACTTTGCTTTCATAAAAGCTTAATTTTATATAAAGGCACCTTCTTAAATTTTCTTTTTTTATTGTAGAAATATTTTTGCAGAAATTTTGCAGAAATATTTGAAGAAATATAATTTTATTATATCTTTCATCTTTTTGGTTTTTTTTTTGTTGTTGTTTTTTCTTTTTTACTACCCAGAGAGGTTGTGGAGTCTCCATCCATCTCTGGAGATCTTCCAAATCCACCTGGATGCCATCCCGTGCCACGTGCTCTGGATGTCCCTGCCAGAACAGGGAGGTTGGACTGGATGATCTCTAGAGGTCCCTTCCAACCTCAGCCACTCTGTGATTCTGTGATACTGAGTGTCAGATCACCTAATCTAAGCAAAAGTTCTTATGTTCACCAGCATCACTTATTTTAAATGAAGCTCTGCCCATTTTCAGCCCGAAAGTCTTTTTTTTACTTTACAAATGGCCATCTAACCTGCCAGAAAAGATCCATCCAAATCTAATTCTCTGCTTAAGTTCATGGGCACTAGGAAGTCTCCAGCATGGCCGATCTTTGTTCCTCTGGGGTTTGTTATATATGAGATTTTTAAGACATGCTGTATTGATCCAGGCTGAATATCTCTTAATTTTCCTTCCTAGTTTATTCAAGGAATTCTAATTTTCTGATACTAAACCTGATCATTTTGTTATTGCTATTGTTTTTCTTTTTTTTTTTTTTTTTTCCTATAAATTCATCAAGTGCTCAATTCCCAGCTATGGTTAAGCCCAAGCTCATTCTTACTGTGAAGGACATTTTTTCCAAGCAGACCAGCCCCTTGTTCTCTGCACACAAGCCACAGAGATTGTAAAGTGCCTCACTCTGCACCTATCAGCCTAGGTTATTTACTTCTATTTAATGAGGACAGAGAGGCATCAACTTCACTATGGAGTTTCTCATGCTCTATATGATCAAAAAAGTCAAGATTGCCTCAAACAGTCAGCCCTCAACACTAACTTTGCCTCTTAGGCTATCTCAAATAGTAATTAAGAGCATCTCTTTCACCTTCTAATGCATGATTGTTGCATGTTGTTAAAGTACTAATTTGCAGGAAACCTCTGGCTCCAATGCTGCTGAAAAAACTTAGGGAGAGTTCTGTAATTTGAGACTTCAGACCTTTCTGAAGCTCATTTGAAGCTCTGTCACATAATGGGCTTTTTATAAAACCCACTACATTTCTGAGGTAGAGAACATCAAGTGATCTTCCTACAAGGAGGGAATCTCCGACATTAAGAGATCTGCCTGCTGCAACTCTGCTTGTGGAGATTGTTGCTAAGACTTAAAACTGTGCAATGACTATGCAGGAAACAAGTGGAGGCTTCAAGCCTTGCAAACCCTTGTGAGTCTTGGCAGAGACTATCCTCTTTTTATATACAGATGTTTCTTAAATCATGTATGCTCTCACTTTATGTATTACTCGTGACCGGTTGTCAACTATCTGCTCCTTCCACAAGCTGATGAGCAAACATAGCCTTAACTTATGTAGCAGATCTGCCAGTAATGAATAACAAGAACAGGATTAAATGAGTGGCTGTGTGCTGTGGGTGTTCTTGTTGAGATTCACGCGCGAGAAAAATACAGCAGTTCCTGAACTATGTCATCTCTAAAGCCTGTTTTTACTATTTTGATCATTCAAAGCAACTCTAAGCTATGAAGTACCTTTTATTTTTTTTCTCACATGCTTTTTTGTTCTATTCCTTGGACTCTGCTTTGAACTATTCTCAATATTTCACAATTTTGTGACACTACCATGGCTTTACCTACTTCTCTGTATTCCAGAAAAAAACAGGTGCTAGGAAAAAGGTCCACAATTGGAGTGGAGTACACTACAGTGTATTTTTTCATCAATAAAAGTTATAGCAAGCTAAGCATGAGCAGTTATACAGTCAACCAGAGAATTAGTTGTTGTCTAGGAGAGGTTAGTTGATTTTACTGAAACCTACTATTCCTTAACTGATAGTGAGGAACACTATGGTTAGATTTAAATCTAGAGTTGGCTATTTACATAAACCGAAACTGAGTAAGAATAGATATATAGTATGTGCAGTGGTGTAGTTAAACAGGTTTAATAAATTTGCCTGAAATAACCTAGTGCAATTTTTGTGAATATATAAACCAGTGAAAGGAGAAATTGTTATAGTAACCTTAGCTGAAAAGAACAGATATAAATGCCAAAAAATTACTACAGATTCTCAGATACTGACACTGGGTATCACTTTCTTCTCATGGAAGAAGTTTGAGGATGAGACATGTAGGTCTAGTCAGAGGTGGCTGCAGTGTGGGAGTTGAGGATATGAGCACAAGGCTCAGCTGTCAAATTCCATGCTCACAGCTAAGATGTTTCAATACAGTTCATTTGGGGTTGTCTTATGTGGCAGCATAGATGAGAAACATGCTCCTTGGCAATCCCTGGTCATGGCACAAAATAGTAGGAGTGTACAAAGGTGGAATATATTAGCACAATGTTGAAGGTATCCTTATCGTGAGGAGAGAGAGTACAGAAAAAAGAAGTAGGAATCTAGAGGATCAATAGAAATAAGCTTTTTTTTTTTTTTTGGTTGGTAGTGCATTTCATGCACATAAACTATGTGCAAAATTAAGTTAATATATGATATGGGTGATTAGATCCTCATGGTGCACTAACACACAACCTGGTAGTTTGCATGGAACAGACCATATGCCAATCATCAGAGATGCAACTGGGATTTATCTAAACCTAAGAGTCAAGAAACATGCCCAGGACCTGCAAGTCAGATGTTGGTTCAGGGACCAGTCAAAAGAGTTTCTGTGATAACCTGGCTGCTACCAGTTGAAAATGACTAAGAAGAAACATCATTGTATATTCATGTTTTTTTGAGCCTTCGATAAGATTCAGATGCAGTCATATATCACATATTAGGCAAAGTATTTCTAGCAAAGATCCACTACATTTTTTTCATCATCTTATAGGATTGTGTAGAATTTAAAAGAAAGCTACTACATAATTGGTGGGGGGGGAAAAAAATCTTATTTTCTTACGAGAGAATACTGCTCAGAGCAGTAAGAGCTGAGACCAATGAAACAAAGCCTGAGAGGAGTTATAATTGTTTTCTATAAATAGATTAATATGGGTAAATTGCAGAGAGGGAGAAGAGCTATTCAGAATAAAGAACAATGTTGCCACAAGTGCAAATGCATATTCATGGGCCATGAATATACTTGGGCAGAACACGAGGCAGCTTTCAATTGTCAGAGGAATGAGGGCTTAGAAAGTTTCCTGCAGGGAATCTTGGGAACCAAAACCAAACTCATTTTACATGAAATTTGCTATGTTTATTAAAAGTAATATGATAATAATACCTCCAAATACAGTTCAAGAGCCTAGGTGACTCCTGAGATTCCTTCAAGTCCATTAATTCCTATATACATTAAACATAGTAATAGACTTTGCTTTTAAGTGTGTTGGATAGACTAAAGATGAAGATAAGGCTTTCTCATGAATGTAAAGAATATAAAATGAAAGTCTTGAATTGGTAAGTGTCTTCTATCAAAAAACATTTTAATAATAATTTTTAAAGTATGTAATTTATAAAAATACTGAATTGGCAACAAAAATGTAACTGCTCTTTTACCTAGTTATTTTCAGCTATGGTAATTTAGGGGGTAATTTAGGGTACTCCCATTGTGTCTTGCCATGGAAATTAGTAGCAGTATCTAAAAATAAAATAGAGATCACGGAGAAAGCTTAAACATAAGATAAAACTACCCATTCCAATTCTGACTTCATATTTGTGATAGAGGTGGGCACTTCTGAATCTCAGTCAGGATGAGTGATGTTTATTTCCTGACAACTATCATCATATGAGTCAGGATTAAGAAAAAACAAAATCTCTTTTCTGTAAGACAGGAGCAATTCATAGTAACTACCTCCAAAGGCTGCTAGTGATTAAAGTACACATTCTCACCATTACACAAAATCCAGGCCCTGTTTCAGAGTCTGACTTCAAGAAACTTAAATACACATATGTGCTATACAAAATACAGGATATACAGCCAGCTTGCTATTAGCTAAAAATGTTACTGAACACCGGCGGAACCAAATAATTCTCTATGTGTTTGCCCTTAGGTGGTTGCAGGAGTGAAGTGATTTTGATCAAATTTTGCCCTGGATTGAATGTTAAATCACATCACGAGCTTAGACACGATGTTAAGCAAGTGCATGTGATTGTTTACTGAAATCTGTCTAACATGGTTATTAGGTTTTTTAGGTCAGTATCTGTTCAAGGCGGATGCTAGACACAGCCATACCTATGTCCAGGGGACAGGAACGTACATTCCTTATTGGGTATCACAAGTGGTGTACTGGTCTGTTAGATTTTACTACTTACTTGGTAATATGTCTGAATCTTAATAGATATTTCTATTTATATATAAATGTGGCCAGATGCAACATATAGAGTTTCCTCAAAGACAGTAGATCTCCTTCAGTCTTCAAATAACGGCTTTATTGTTGTCTTTGTAACAGTTTTATCTGACAAGAAACTTGTCAAAGAAAAGGGACCAGACATTTTCCTTTCCAAGAGAACCATTATCTTTATGTTACACAAATCTTGCTCTGCCTACAGCAACAGTTTGAACACTGATGAAATAGTTGCACTTTACTCTTAAATAAATCTGGCACATAAAGTCATGAGGAGTAACTCTTAATGTAGCCAGGAACTTCTGAAGCTCTTAAAAAAATCCTCGTCAATGTCCTTAAGTCAGGAGGAATAATTAAAAGAATTTTAAGTGAAATTAAGTCAAATCTTTTAAAATTTTGCTTAAGGAGGTGAGGTATTACTCAAATTTTCTTTGAAACATTTTAAAAACCCTATTGTTGTACAGGCTATCAGAGTCAGCATGTTATCCATCCTATAAGAATATCATAGAACAATAACAAAACCATTTCATTAGCAGTTTTAATATAAAGTCTTGATATGAAAATACCTATTCAAGAACAGATTGAAGCAGGACTTTCTCTAACTACAAAGTTATAGGAGAACCCACATTTGCTTGTCTTCTTGCTATTTTTGTCCTTTCAGATAATATAAATAAGCAGATAAATGCTGCTATGCTTTGTATGAAGCTTCTCTAAAATTAAGAAGTGTATATAATTCTTTTTAGATGGCTGGAGAATAAATAAGCTCTGTGGTATAATAATGTCTCTTTCTCATGTCACTGCTGGAGAAAGGTACTTGGACTCTAGTCAGTTCCTGGGAAGGCAGGTATAAGAGAAAATCTGCTCTATTGAGAAAGTAAGCAAGAACATCCATTACTATTTTTTGATAACTTTGCTCAGAGAAAACGGACTTCATGTATCACTTGTAGCACTCAATGTCATTATGTATTTTCCTTTCCTGTTAAAAAAATCCAGCTGTTCATCACTCAAGCAAAAAGAAATAATCTACAGATGGTCATAAACATATATATCACACTCAAAACAACTACTCAGGTAGCATCAGCAGTTAAACCCCTAGAGAAACCATATAATTAAGCTATCAAGGGAAAATATATATTTATACATAAATATATATCCTGATATATATATATCCTGATCCTCCCAATCCATGATCCTCCGTGACCTTGACTAATGAGAAGAATTTTTCCACCAAATACGATTAGAAAATTTCACATAAAGCATTTACAAACTTTTGCAATATATTTGCTGATAGAACAGTCAGTCTAGCATTTGCTATCACAGCTTCAAAACAACTTCACCAGGTTAGGACCTTTCATTGTCAGTCCTTGAAGAAATACATACAAAATATAATTCTTGCCCTGGTGTACAAAATATCTGGTCAAACTGAAAAGTACCCACTGGAGAAGGGTAGATAATGGATTTACATAAATATTAAATTACTTTTAGGGGTCAGGCAGAAAATCTGTGAAACAACAGAATTTAAATCTCCTTTAGCCTAACCTTTATAACAGTTTAACCACAGTCTGCCTATTGTTTGCCATAAATTCAAAACAAACATTTTTTTTCTTTCTCCATTAAAACGGGCTATACTTTTCTCTCCATTTCATGCTCTCTTCACTAGCCCTTGGGTTGATAAAGTGCCTTTTGCAGAAAGATATTGATGATGTGCTAATCACTTGAGTAATCTTGAGTACACTTTAACACTGCATCAAGTCTTCTAATAGTGGAGTAAAAAATTTCAAATGTTGATTACTCTTTTACTCCACAGTAGAAGGATATACAGAGAAATATCTTGTTTAGGTTTTTTTGGGTTTATTGGTGAAGTTTAAGGAGAAAAAGTATGGTTATAATGGTTATAAAAACCTGCAATATTATAGATGCATATCACAGTAGACAAGATTAAAGCAAAAGTTTGGTTGAAGTTTCCTACTAATGCATATATCAGATTTCAAAAACTATTACGCATCCATGTAGCAATCACCATGTATTCACATGGAAATAGGACAAATTGGAGATTGTTCGATAAAACTGTTTTAACCTGTCTGCATAAAGCAGGGATTAAAAGACATTTCATTTCTTTTGTTATATCCATGAACATTCAAATACTTTAAGCAAAATATCTTGCAAAATATTGCAGGAACTTCTCTTGGTATCTCATATCCAGTTTTATTGCTGTTTCATTATCACTTTTACTATTACTCCGTTATTCACTTGTTTTCAGAGAAGGTTACATTTAATATTTTACAGTTGACAATCCAGTATTTTAAGTTCTGTTAAAGTTTAATTTAAAGAAAAGAAGCAAAGTTTACTCCCCCTCAGTGATACTTCCTCAATCTTGAAAAACAAAACAAAACAACATAATTAACTGATCTTTAATTTCCCTGGTGCTTTTCCTATATCAATCATAAATTGATGAGGAAATGAACTCAGTATGAGCATGTCATTCAGCTTTAAGATATTTATTTGGGTGATAGAAAATTTTACATCAATTTTACTTTCAAAATACTGCACAGAGAGACTAATGTAAGTGTCGAAGCTACTCTTTATCCTCTCTTTTTTTGCATATACCTCTTATCCTATATTAGATCCAAGATATGTAGAAGAAGCTTGCAGTTCTGTCATGAAGTTAAAAGTTATTGTGCATTTCTGACAGAGCCAGATCATGCACAGGACTGTTATTGCAGAGTAGATGACAAACTACCAGTTCACAACCATGCTTACATGATGGTAAATTTTCATACTGTACTTGGGTTTCCTTCTGGTAACTTCTAAAAGGAAAAAGATTCTACTTTTTTTTTTTTTTCACCTTAGGAATAGAAAGTCTAGAAATAAACATTACCAACTAAACATAGAGATAGCAAATGGTAAACAAAAAATATTAATATTATATTTCAATGCATGTATGCAAATCAAACAGCTGGACTTCCTTTATTTTCAAAAATAAAACAAATTCCTATTCATCTTTACTGCTTTTGAAGTTAAGAAAAAGAAAGTATATTTAAAAATAAATTATGAGCATAAATATTTACAGGGTTTCTTGTCACTGTCTTCGCAAAGTGAAGCTTCAAAATTTGCATTACATTGGGATTACTGAGAGATGGTTACAACTGTAGGGTACAACACAGGAGTGAGTCTATAGTATATGTTAGATCAGTGTTCAATAGCATGTGACTGCCTGTCTCAGTGAAAGAAATCGATAACTCATCTGACAGTAATCCCCAAGATTACTTTAGGGAGTTTATTTAGTAATCCAAATTATTTTATTTTCTGATTGACAGCTATTTAAAAAGATAAAAAACAAATCTGATCACAGTCTGTCACAGTGAAACCACAGTGGTAGATTGGAAGATCTCTATAAGTGGAATATTAGAATTAAGTACAGTGGCATCCAGGAAATATATACTCTGAGCTTCAAGATACCTCTTTTTTAATCCCTTCACCGATATGATTTATCTATAGCAAACTCGTTCAAAGCTGGGATCAAAGATCAGCTATCCTCTCAGTGTTTTCATGTCAATAATGCTATCTAGCTTCACTGTCTTCTGTAGGGTATAAATTTCTTTCTATCATAATCTTCATGAATCATCAGTGTCTCTTAGCCTGTAGTGTACTTGTATTCTTTTGTGAGGCATTTTTTAATTTTTGTTTTACATTGGATTAGTGTTGGACTTTCTAGGAATAATTGCAGTTTGTAAATATTGCACACTTTCCAGGATAGAATGTAGGCCCAACTGAGAAGACTAAGTGCACCATGTGAAGCAATTCTACACTATTTATAAAGAAACCCATTATGTATGTATGTATGTATGAGTGTCAAAACTCATACAAATAACCCATCGTTGACTTACTTTGCCTATTCATGTAAAGTGTCTAAACTGACAACCTTCTGAAATCAAAGGTAAAACTCCCATCCAGCTATATTTTAACCTTATGTCTTTTTGATATACTATGAAGCTTTTGGCACATAGTCATCCCTGATAAATAGTGATATAAGCTAAATACTCTATTCAGAAGAGTAGCCATAAGAAACATAAAAAAATTAGTACAATTCTTACTTTGTATTCAGGGGATCCAGTTTGCAACATCAAATCCTTCTCATGAGTATTTATAGTATACAATATTAAATAATCCGTATATTATTGTCCTCCTAACAATAATAACAGCAACATTAGCAAGAGTAATAGGCTGGGAATATGAACTCCCAGTTGAGTTTGCATGAGAATGGACTCTTACAATCTTCCCTTTTGCATGGTGGTCTGCTTTCTCTTCCCCAGTGACTCTAAGACGTATTTTTGTGCCAGCATCAGGTAAGTCTGTCTAAACTCCACAGCCTGGTCCACAGATTTTAGTAGTGGGAAGGCTGGTGAATTTTTCTACAAACACAGGAAAAAAGCCATCTACCACCTACAACCTTCCAAGTGATCGAGTGGTCTGTTTCTGGATTTTTATGGATGAATTTTATAACTTTACAAACTGAGTTAATAATGGAAAGAACGGTAAACTCTTAAGCTTACTTATGGGAAAAGCTGTGCTATGACAGCGAACTCTGGTAACTGGCAAAGGTCCCAGACAATTTATTGCTCAAAAACATAAATACAAGAGTACTGGATTTTCGTTACATGACATATACACAATATATACTTACATAATTTATATTAAGTGTATCTCAGATCCTATACTAGTTAAAGACTAGACTAGAAAGATTTTCAGGGTACATGAAATTCCCAGCCCATGAGTATCTCCGAAGATTAGGCATATAACTGGAGCAGACACTTTGGTCTTTTACTCATCAAATAAACCTGTAAATTCTAGTCTATATACACAACACAGAAAAAGAAAAATCAGAATACTGTTGTTTCAATGATAAGATAGCCGTTATAGTGTGAGAATTATTTGCAGGGGAACTACTTATAGAATAATGAGTCATCTCACGACTGAAATAAAAAGTAGCAAATCTTTGCAAGAATATCACTTTGATTGTTCCTTATTTATATCAGAATAGAATTAAAATTTCTGCTCCTCAAATACAAAACACTTGTCAATATCGATCCCTTTATAATTCAGATCTCTCACCAAATAGAAAAGACAGATATGCTGCATGGAAATTAGATAAATGCATATATACACTCATATGATACATGAAAATACTCTCATCAGCATTCTCCTTTTACAGAAACTCCTTTCCTACAGAAACTCCTTTTGCTGTAGCAGCAGTGGCTACAAGATGCTGTCTCCAGCTTCTTGGTACTGCCCCTTCTCTTCAAGACTATGGCCTTCATCTTCTGGAGTTTTATGAGACACAGATAGGTCATCTTCTCATAGTCTGTAGCACTCATTAAGTTAACACCTTCTTGTTGTTGTCACTAGACTATTGGGAGCCCCCCTTTTCAGCCCCATCTAAACCACAGGTTTTACTGAGCCTCACAAAGACTGATGAGAATCTTTGTTTTCTCCAGGAGCCTGGAGTACGAGCACAACTCCATGTCTTCAGAGAGGGTGAAAGATTAAGTCGTTGCACTGGGAAATAAAGTGGTAGTAAAAGGGGAATAATTTAAAAAAAAAAAAAAGAAAGAAAGAAAAAGAAAAAAACAAAGAAATGCCTGGCAGAAATAACAAATAGTTCAGAAACAAGCTCAGCAATAAGTGAGGTAAAGAAGGAAAAGAAGAGTCAACTGAATGGATGAGGAATCTCACAATGTCTCAAAGACTTGACATTCGTCAGCAAATGGCAAATGGAAAAGTCCAAAGATGTAATTTATTCATATACATATAGCCAAAGAAGCCCCTCGGGATCTCTCAGCATTTTGAGAGCATTCTTGAATTGATGTATGCCTGCTATGTACATTGTGAACTGATGGTGAGGACATTTTTGTCCCTGACTTGCATGGAGTGAGCACTCAGAATAAACCTAGAATCATTCATCCAATTTACATTCCAACAAAAGGAAAGTAGTGTACAATCATCAAAACTGCTTTTTGACCTGAACTAATACATGACAAATGGGAACCATTATGGGAGGATTCACTTTAAAAGCACACCAATGCTCTTAATTAACTGACCAACAACGAAAAAGCTTTTAACAGCAAATGCTAAATCAAATAAGGCATTATGATATGTTTCTTTTGAGGAACCTCTTAGCAAAACCTGGTTTGCTTGTTTTATTTTGTCTTTGTTTCATCAAAAGTGGCAGTGCTTGGCCATCAAAATAATAAAAAAATTATAAAAGTTTTTAAGTATGGTGGTCAGAGTACTCACGTGGGACCTGGGAAAAGCTTTTAAGTAACTATTAAGGTCTGTTCTCCCTTTCTCGCTCTACCTTGCCCTCAGGTGTGAGCTGTTTTATTTCAGTGTAGAAGACTTTAGTCACAACTGCTAGAAATTTCAATAGAAATATATTTTGATATATTAGTAAGTTAGCAAGTAGTAAATTAGTAGATTTAGTATTAAGAAGACATATTGGGCTCCTCAAAGTTCATTCAGAATGGGAAAAATGGCACCATAAGTTGTAGTCCCGTATTCTTCTATGGGCTGGATTTTTTGCAAGACAGCCTTTCTGTGGCACCATAATTCTGGTTCTATTATGAGACCTAGTCCACCAAAAAAAAATAGCAGCCTATGGAACTTGGAACAAAACTATAGAACAAAATATCCACCGTGGGAGTAAAGCCAAAAAGTGCTTTCTGACATGCACTTGTACGGTGTTGCTGTGGCTGTCATCATATCGAATGCAAGACAGGCTCTCATCCTAGGTGCTGATGTGCAGTGGGCTGAGAGGGCATCCATAAGAAGAAGCCATCACCAGTTTGATAAATCATGACTAGATGCAGCATTAACATGAGAATAGTGCTGGGGATGGAGCTTCATTTGGAAGCCACAAACTTCCCTCAGCTGCTCCATTTAGTAGTTGCATCTACAGTCTGATACCCCCAGTGTTGACTAGTCATTGGAAAATATTTTCAAAGTATCACAGTGGAGTACAGCTCTTCAAGTCAAAGGCCATTATATAAAATTCCCTCATACATATCTACAGCCAACTAGGTAATGGTGCAGCACATACCCACCAACGCTTTGCATTCTCAGGACATGCAGCTATGATGTCCTGATATCTCTCAGCTTTAGAGAGGGAAAACCAGGCCTCTTACTGTATATGATGCTCCTTAGAAGAATGCCAACAGTGTCTGAATGCTTCAAACCAAAGCAACTTTTCCCAGAGAGCTTCAGGGTAGCAACAGTTTGCTAAATACCTATTGCTTAGGGCTTAAGAGAAAAAAGGCCTTTTCTTTCACAGGGAGTCCAACCATATCAGAAGAAAATCATACTAGGTCTGCTTATTTTGGGTTATTTCAAGAAATTTCTTTTTGTAAAAAAAACAATCCCCAACAAATCCAGAGATAACTGATATAAAAAATCCCTAACGATTTGGGGAATTTTAGGAAATGTAAAAAGAAAGGTATAAAGATATAAATATGCGTGTGTGTATTCATAGGTGTTTGTGCATGCACACGCACAAGTCAGTGTTTTACAATAAAACGATTTGTTTATCCAGTGCTCTTCTGGTATCACCATATTAATAGTGTCTTTTTGAAAATCATGTTTTTCCTTCAGTGCAATAGTTCCTTGTTGACTGGACAGTCAAATTGTATAACTGTCTTTGACATTCCAGTTTGTTGCTAAGTTGTATTGACTATTATGTCAGAAAATGTTTAGCATGAAAGACCCCAGCTGTTAATGTGAGCAGCAAAAATAAGGAATTTGCACTAGAGAATAAGCAATTCATATCAATATTTATTTTTTAATAAACTTTGAGTAAGCAAACATTTGATGATTATCCATAAGAGTGATTATCTTAGTCCAATTTTATTTTGCATGTTAAATCATCAGCAGATCATACTAAGCAGCAGACTAGCTGAATTAATCTTATTTTGCTTTCTGAGCTACGGCACTCCTCTGCAGATAAACCTAGCTGATTATCAATCACTGCAGCACTTTTGTGTGCTTCAGACTCTGCTGCACCACTTACTCTTTTCTGTGAAAGTGGAATTGAAGCAAACAAACACTGTTGCCTCTCCAAAACACTTAGTGAATTGCACAGAAAAAGATAGAAACATATCTTCATAGCAATTTTATAAATATTTTCATGATAATAGTTACTTGAAAGGAAAGATAAGCTTCTATTTTGGAATTAAAATATGAGCAAACAGAAGTTATAGTTGCATTACTCTTTCAGTGTGAACTGGCATTTCGGAAGGAAGAATGTGAAATGACGGATTCAGAGGCTAGGCAGTGCCTGCAGAGGCTGCAGGTGAGACCCTGGTCTGAGCGGAGCAGTGGAGGAATGCCCCCCAGCCCAGGCGATAACCACGTGAGGAGCAGTGCTCTTCAGGCAAGCACTGACCTCTCTTCTAAGCCTTTTTAATTCACATTGAAAAAAGAGAATTAAGGAAGGAAAGTGGTAAGGGGGAATAACACAAAAGCACATTTCTGCAAAAAGCAGTGTCACTTTTTATAGGAGGCAATAGTAAAGAAACACAGTAGTAGATTCAGCTATTCTACATCAGCATTACCAGAAAGAAAATCCTATTTTTTCATTTTATAGAAAATGGCTTGAGCCTTTCTCACAGTGAGACAGAATAAGAACAGCTCATACACCAAGCAGTGAACAAAAGATAGCAAAAAATAACTCTTTCTATTTAAAAGCCAATGTTCCTTTGTCTTGGTTTCATTACCAAAGATAGCTATTACTGAAGAAGTTTACTTCTTTTATTTTCAGAAGATGAAATGCAGATTTTCCTTAATACTTTTGGTTTATCAGGCACACATTTGTCTTATGTTTGAGAGTACTGTCATCTTTTTTCATTATTTCCACAGAAATACTGTATGATGCATTCCACATATATCATGTGTCATATATACTCATATATATTTATATCATGAGTCATATACAAGTTTTAAGCACTTCAGTTGCTGGAGGGCAATATGAATTTTATATTCCCTTTGAAAAAAAATCTGCCTCTGATTTAATAAAAGCATGTCTTAAAGCCAATGTTCCTGATCCTTTACTGCATCTTCTGTGACAGCTTTATCTACCTATTAAGAGCATACCTGCCTGAGAAATTACTCTCAAGCTGGAACATTTCATAGCGTATTTTGCTTTCATGAAACTGGTTTTGTGTTATAGAAAGAGGTTACTAAAGGCTAGAAGAAAAAGTACCTTATGCTATTTGCTGCAAAATATCTATTCGAATTTTAGGTAAGACCTTAGCAAGAGCACTTTGCCATCTTTTCACTGGCCTTTTCTCCCTCCTCAACAACATAATGCTTTTCCATCCAGATAATTGCTGCAATGTGCTGCCATTTACTGCAGGTTTTCAAGCTGTGGAAGTGAATCCCACAGCTGTAAATCTCCAGACTGTTCTAACTCAAACTATCTAGCATCTTGTCTGTTCTTCACTTAGCTATTGCCCACAGTAAACCCAGGTGCAGTAAGATTGTTTACAATTCACAGAGGGAGACTTAAAGTAGTGTCTCAGTTTGTAATACAAAACCAGACCACAATCGTTTGTTCAAGGTACCACTTGGAGATGAAAAATAAGAAGGTGGTTCTAGAGGAACACTTAGATGTTGCTGTTTGCTTTTTCATTTAAAGAAGGGAGTATTTAGTGGGGATGAAATATGACTTGTCCCCAAATATCAAAACTGACTGCCAGCCATCAGACCTTAAACATCAGACAGCACAGAGTAGGTTTTGTTTAATATCACATCTTGATGGAAGAGTAATATTCTGAAACACTGACATCTCGTGGCCTGCTGTAGAAATAGCAGGCTTCTCAAGCAGTATTAGATGCTTATGTACTCCTCTAAATGAAGGTCAAGTAGAACAGAGGACATGAAAGACCAAAATACGAACATTGTCATTCTCATTAAAAAAAGGAGAGAGAGAGAGAAGCAATAGATGTACCTCCTAGCTATCTCATTAACAGCAAAAAAAAAAAAAAAAAAAAAGAAAGAAATTAGATTCACAGGCTATGAGAAGAAATGTCACAGTAAACAGATCTTACATAAAATTGTTAAGTATATTTTGCAATTAGTTAGGAATCATTTTGCAGTTAGCACTATTAATAAAGCAGACAGCCTTTTAGGTAACCACAATAGGATCTATACTGTTGATAGTCTATGCCCATCAGAAGTCTAGTAATTGAAGGACAGACTATCACTCTGTGAAACATAATCATGATTTTGAAGTTCTTTTCACAGGGGTACATTGCAAGATACTTGTCATTAGATTAAACTTGTAGTGTATTCTTAAACAGGAAGAAAAGCTTTTCCATATTGCCTGTGCTGACTAACAAAAATTTGTTGTTGCTGTTGTTGTTGGTTTTTTTGTTTTGTCTATGAGTGTGTGCATGCATGATTGATACTATTGGATTTATATTATTTAGTGCTATTGGATACTATTGGAATGGATACTATTGGGTTGATACTATTGGAATGAAACACATTTAACCCTAGTTCTCAAAAAAAAAGTGGAATTGACAGAAAAAAACACTTCATTTTTTTCCCATTTTTAAAGCCTGGCTACTCAATTACCACACCAATGGTCATATTTAGAAAGATCACGAGATCACGAAATCTTAGTTTTCAACAATGAGTAAATTCATGTTAAGTCTGTTTATCTCAGTCATATTTTTAATATTGAATACATGCATTTTCTCTCTACTTCACCAGTCTTGTCTTTTGCCAAAACTGCCTAGGAATAGATTTCCCATTTGACTAATAAAATTCTAACTGTGATGTTACTGTTAAAAGTCATCATCCCTGACAATTGACAGAGATTGGTCTGAGAGAAGCACCAGCAAGATAATGAATGCAGACTGTATTCAAAATAAAAGTTTTTATATCACTCACTAGCTATAGTCATAGAAAACAAACTCAATGGAAGAACAAAATGACAGATTATAGGACAGAAGGGCAGACAAGTCCTTCATTAGCTTTGGCTATGCTAGTCCAAATTTTAAGAAGTCAGATATTTTTGCTTTTTTTTTTTTTTTTTTTGTCAGCATCAAATAATCTTTCTGGTTTTGCTCAGCACTGGAATTTTACGTCACATTGCACACTGGAGACGTTAAATATAATCAGTATTTCAGTATATGACTAATGTGAGCAAGCAGGTGAAAATAAACATTTTAAACTAAATTCAAGCAGGTCACCTTGAATACAAATAAATAGAAAATATTTCTTGAATGAAATGAATGCTGTCAGATCTGGAAAAATTCAATTCATATTAAAGGCTGGGAGATCACTACAAAATTTAGAAACTGATGTTACAAAAAGTCACTTCCTTTTATCTGTTTATAATTGACAGAAAGGTTGGAAATGCTACTACAGTAAAGAAACTTCAGCATTATGATCCTTGCCTTCAAGACACCTAAGATGTACCTCAGAACAACACAAAAGCTATGAACATCCAAAACATACCAGTATCTATCAGATGGCAATACTGAGAACTACTGGGCTATCAAAAACACTTTGCCCTCACATTAAATTGTGCACAGTAATGCACACACACTCAGCTAATTCAAGGCCAAAGTCCTGCCCAATAATATTATTAATTTTTAGATTTGATGACATAGCTGTTTTGCTTAGTTGTTTTGCTCCACAGAGAAAAAAAAAGTGTTCTAACTTATTGAAAAAGAGTGACAAGTAAAACCTCAGAAAGTTTTGACATTCCCTTCTAGAAGGAAAACATGATATGTTCTGAGTGAGCAAAACAAGCTTACTATCTGGGGAAGATAAAAGTCCTATAGATATCTTTTCCTCAAAATAATAATAATAAATACATCAATATTTCAAATCTTCTGTTTTCCATAGATGTCAACAGTATGATGCATAATCTTTATGTATATCACTGCAGGATAGTCTTATCAGATGCTTACCAGTGCTGTACCAGAAAAAGGAAAGTCCTCCATCTTGCAAGGTGTTTTTCATAGCACAGTTACATAGTACAGTTAGGAATGCAATATGTTGCCTATTTATGTTTCAAGACTTTTCCCCTAAGCTGTTTTTTCCACCCAGAAAATAAACTTTGCGTTCTGTGCAAAATGTAATATGAGTCTTCTCACATCACACAAACACTTAGCATCTAGAAGAAACAAATGTTAAATATTCTGATGGGCTCTTTCAAAGATCTATATATTCATCAGAATTCAAGTAGATTAAGTAGCTACCGTGTTTCTGTGGTTTGCATCACCGCCCTAGCTGTCATGTTTATCTGAAATTTTGCCTTTGACTGTCACAACAGAATAAATACAGCAATAACCCAAGAATTGTTTACAATTTTTAAAAAAACTTTAACCAGTAAGAGAATTTTAACAAATTGGATAAACAAATTTCTTATCAATAGTACACAGATGTATGCATAAAAAGTACATGTTATTCGTTTTCTGAGTTTAATCGTGCTCCAAAAATAAGCAAATGAATAATATTAAAAAAAAAATAATCTAGAAAATGACACAGGGTTTTTTTGATAAATCAGAAATCATATAATTGGTACTTTGAGCAATTACATTTAATTTGTACTTAGTTACCAAGACTGTTTTTTTTTGTCAGTGTTTCAAACTTGAAAAAGAAGTTTTCTAATCTTTTGCAGATTTTCAAATAATTCTAACAAAAGGTACCTACAAACACTGTGCTATCTAAAATTCAATAAACAAGCTAAAAATAATTTTAGGACAAGATTAAAAAGGCATCAAAATTATCAGTGAATCTCCTATCAAGCGTAAAGAGCAGGAAACCTGCCAGAAAGTCTGTAGATCACTGAGGCATAAAAGAGGGATCTTTCATAAATGTAGGTAAGATAAGGTCATGAATTCAAATCAATTAATACTTTGGGCCTGTGTATAATATCAAAGAGGCTGAGTAGGTGCCCACAGATGACCTCTATTTATGGGAAAATATCACAAAATTTGTCTCAATTTAAGTGTCAAAGAAAGAGATTATGGAACAAATGAACAACAGCAGATTGCCGCAATCAGTGGGCATCTATTAATACTATCTAAAGAACTGAATATGAAAGTGAACTATATGGACCTGTATCTGTGGGGTGTAACCAAGAGCATAAAATGGTCTTAGTAGAAAAAACAATTTTAATGACAATTCCAGAAAAGATCTGGAGAATGGCCAACCAGTAGACTTGATGTCTGTTTCAGACAAATAAGCAAGAACTGATCTAAACAAGAAAATTAGTAGATACTGGTACAAATATTACTTATTAAAGAAGAACCATGCTAGCTTTTGTAAAGAAAGACAGTTCTTACAGTGTTGAGGGGTTCCTCAAAGGGCAACAAATATGAGAACAATATGTAGTCTAATTTGGATTTCTGAAAGATATCTAACAATGCCCTCATCAAAGGATCATAAAATCAGTCACTTGATACTGGTTGAGTGGAGAAATCCTTACATACATAATAACCAGTTATTAAGAAGGAAACAGAGAGCATGAATGGTCAGTTTTGAGAGTGGCAACATCAAAAGTGAAGTCACACAGGGATCTGTGCTGGGGTATCTACTGTTCAACATGCCCATTAGTAATCCGGAAAAGAGGTTGGCTGATAACAATGGGTTTTTTCCATGTAGTAAAAAAAAAAAAAAAGACAGGAGGAATTTCAAAAGAACCTGAAAATACCTAATGACTAAATTAATAATGGTACTTGAAATGCTGTGTACAAAATAGTAAAAATAAAATAAAATAAAATAAAATAAAATAAAATAAAATAAAATAAAATAAAATAAAATAAAATAAAATAAA
>JAWLRI010000838.1:2338181-2370909 GCA_034781795.1 Crypturellus tataupa | reverse complement strand
AATAAAATAAAATAAAATAAAATAAAATAAAATAAAATAAAATAAAATAAAATAAAATAAAATAAAATAAAATCTTTAGTAAATGTAAAAATAATCCTCTGCAATATGATGACACAAGCACATGCCTTTCAATTAAAATAATTATATATATATATAATATTATATAAAATGCTTCTGTAGATTATAATCACTAATCATAATTACAGGCACCATAAAAAAATTAACACTGAAGTCAGCAAAAATATTCATAAATGAGAAAAAGAAGTACTAAACTTCGCTAAAACTAACGAGTCATATAAAGGATAACATGATGGAATTCTACAAACTTGCTAGTCACAATCTAGTGGCAGATAACACAGAAATCTTAGAGATGCCGTAGAAAAATTGGATATACTCAGATCTTAGGCTGGATGAGATTTACACAGGTTGTTAGGAGACCTAGACTATGATAAAATCATGGTGATCAGGGGGACCCAGCCAACAGGAAAAGGATTAACATTATAAACGTTTCTAAGAAAGGCAAGGAAGATTCAGGTCAGCATTGCTTCAACCTCTTGAAAATTCACAGCACAAATTCATTAGAATTTTTTCTTATAAAAAATCTCAGTTGTCTGCTAGTCCCAAAGGATCCAGTGTCCAGAGAGGACTCTGTAAAATACCAGTCTAGAAGAGACATATAACAGCACTATATCTAGGAATTGTCTTAGTATAGTAATAAAAATCAAACTATTTCCAGTGTATTTCTGGTGGAGCTGAGAAATTATTCTGTAGTTGAAATCAGATATTACAGCAGCTGAAAATCACAGAATCACGGAATGGTTGAGGTTGGAAGGGACCTCTAGAGATCATCTAGTCCAACCCCCCTGCTCAAGCAGGGACACCCAGATCATGTGGCACAGGGTGGCATCTCAGGTTTTAAAAATCTTCAGAGAAGGAGACTCCACAACCTCTCTGGGTAGCCTGTTCCAGGGCTCTGTCACCCTCACAGGAAAAAAATTCTTTCTCACATGGAGATGGAACTTCCTGTGTTGCAACTTACACCTGTTACCCCTTGTCCTGTCACCGGCCGCCAAGGAGAAGAACCTGGCCCCATCCTCTCTATAGCAACCCCTCAGGTACTCGGAACATGCTGATCAAATCTCCTCTCAGTTAGGGTTAGGGTTAGGGTCTTTCTCCAGACAAAACAGGCCCAGCTCACTTAGTCTTTCCTCATATGACAAATGCTCCAGTCCGTTAATTATATTTGTGGCTCTCTGCTGGACCTTCTCTAGAAGCTCCATGTCCTTCTTGTACTGGGGATCCCAGAACTGCACCCAATACTCCAGGTGCGGCCTCACCAGAGCTGAGGAGAGGCACAGGATCACCTCCCTCAATCTGCTGGCAACGCTTCTCCTGATGCAGGTCAGGATCCCATTGGCCTTCTTGTCCGAAATCAAATATAAACATAGGAAAAACAAACACAAACATATGAAAATACAAGGAGTCCAGAAAAACAGTTAGATATGTTTTTGTTTGGTTTTGTTTTCATTTTTTCATTGAAAATACAAAAAATGAGTACCAAAATACCACACCAGGCCCTATGAAGAATGGAAAATATTAAAAATAATGATCTTGTTTAAGAACATATATTGTGTAAGTACTGAAGGAAGGAACACATTTATTTCTTTATTTGAACTTTTTATGTTCCAAGAGACTTCACTGGCAAAATACATGTTGTTTACAGTATTTTTTCATTTGGATTTCAGTAAAGCAGAATATACTTTTACCTCTGACATTCACAGTAGATCATCAACTGTTCAAGCTGGGAGAGAAAGCACTGGCATAATCAAAAAAATGAAAATAAATTCACTTATCTCAATTCCTTTACTTCTTTTGTCAGTATCTATATATAGAGATAGAGTACATGTATATAGTAAGAAAGAGGTAAATGACATAATGATCCATGCTAGTGAATGGTATGCTGAGATCACTGCATGAATAAATATACTAGAGGAAGAAAAATACATTTACACTTCACAGTGGCAAGTCCAATATTACATTTCCTCTTTTACAGAGCTTGATTTTCAGTTTTCACCCACCTCATCTTATTTGTTTTCTATGTCTTCTACTGAAAATAATAATAAAAAAAGAAAATGTTAAAAGTGAAATTTGCTGTGTGGAAGACAAAATACTAATTAAAATATTAATAAAAATAATGTTCAACACAGGACATAAGCATGAGAGGTCTCTGAGAAGTGGATGGGAATAAAATTCTCAAAATTATGTGAAAAACAATATCTCAAGCTATTCAGCTCTTTCTAAAGTTGCTCCTGCTGACAGTCTTTGATGTCTAAAGCAAGCTATGTAGAATATAACAAGGAAACCATCTCACCTCCTTCCAGAAGAATCCAGAGTGTGATAAGTCCACTTATCAGTTTCCCACTGATAACAATAGAAAGTTACATGCATAAATACCACTATGATCCCTCATAAGTTTCATAGAGTCAGATCAACAGGGCCTGATTGGATGAATTGCTGAGACTCAGGTCCTCAGGGTATTTAGGCACTTATCTCCTATTGAAGGGAATTAAACAGAAGGCATCAGAGGAAGATGTTCAGACTCCTGCAGTCTTAATTAGCGTAAGCACTGAGGTTCATTTCAAATCAGTGGTAGCTTTGGTCCTCAGCATGGCCTTTACTCAGAACTTCAACTTTTAAATGAATTTTAAAACTCCTTCTTTCCCCAGTTGAAACAGTCAAACATCAACTCTCTTAAAAAAAACCTTCATCCTGACTTGTCTCCTGGCAGAAGATAATATTTCATACACATTCTTTATGATGTACAAAATACACTCAGCTTTAGCTTTTCTGTTAAAGTAATTTACTATTAATCATGCTCTAAAAGAAATATATCATATTTCCAGTACTGAATGTTGACGTGAACAGAAAACAGGCATACAAGTATATATTACTAAAAATTTACATAAGATCTAAAAATTTACATAAGATCTTTACTTTTTCAGCAATAATACTTGTACTTTACAAGTATTGTAAATACTTGTACATTATTTGTTTCCATCAACTCCCAATAGTAGCATTTTCCAGTTATTTTCCAAACTTGTTCTCACTTTTCCAGCTCCTCCTCACAAATACTAATGACGAAAAAATGATAGTTTTATTACAGCATGAGAATCAGAGCTCATATCTTTTCAATCATGAATGCCCTGCACAGCTCTCTCCTTTCTTTGCTTGGGTTTTCGTAGAGGGCAACTCTTGAAAGTCAAGTACCAGTCTTACCTGTAGTAGATTTGGTATTAAAACAGGAATTATGTGAAGCAGGTTACTCTTTTAAGTAGAGCCTTTGATTAGATGAGACTTTACATGCAAATCATGAATCTTCCAGTATGTCTGGGCAATACTATTTGGTTCTAATAGGGACTGTAGCTTGACTGGAAAACACAACAAAGAAATATTTTATAAATTAAAATCTTTAAAGTTATTCCCACCAGCTGTAATACTAGGTGCAGATACCCAAAATACTTGTACACATGATACTAAAAAAAAAAAAATTATAAGAGAATAATTAATATTCCTGGGTATGAACAGGCAATTTCAAAGTAAAATTTAAAATCAGATAGGATATTTATCTGTGGATAAACTTGTTTGAATAATGTAACAAATCAGAGATATTTCTAATTTCCTTGCAGATGGAAAGTTAGAATAGAGAACTGTAGAACAGAAAATTAGAGCAGATGCTTGTAATTTACATTAAAGCACTAATACAATTAGGGTATTAGGCTTTTTATTTCAAAATATTTATTTCAAAAAAAAAAAATCTGAAAGTGACAGGGAAATATTTTTACACAGCACAATCCAATTTCCCAGTGCAGATCAGGGAGTTGACCTGCTGGAAAGCAGCTCTGCAGAGAGGAATTTGGGAGTCCTGGTTGACAAGTTAACCATGAGGCAGCAATGTGCCCTTGTGGCCAAGAAGGCCAATGGGAGGGATCCTGGGTTGCATGAGGAGGAGCGTTGCCAGCAGGTTGAGGGAGGGGATCCTCTACTCAGCTTTGATAGGCCTCTCCTGGGGTACTGGGTGCAGGTCTGGGGTCCCCAGTACAAGAGAGACATTGAGCTTCTAGAGAGGGTCCAGCAGAGAGTGACAGAGATGATTAAGGGACTGGAGCAGTTGTCATCTGGAGATTTGATAAATATGTTCAAGCACCTGAGGGGAGAATGTAGGGAGGATGGGGCCAGACTCTTCTCTGTAGTGGTCAGTGGCAGGACAAGAGGTAATGGGTACAAGTCGAAGCACAGGCAGTTCCATCTCCACGTGAGGAAGATCTTCTTTCCTGTGAGGGTAATAGAGCCCTGGAACAGGCTGCCCAGAGAAGTTGTGGAGTCTCCTTCTCTGGAGATCTTCCAAACCCACCTGGATTCCACCCTGTGCCACGTGCTCTAGATGTCCCTACAGGAGCAGGGGTGTTCGACTAGGTGATCTTTAGAGGTCCCTTCCAACCCTAAGCATTCTGTGATTCTGTAAAATTACTTGCACATCTATCGTTATACTTCCTAAAACATTAATAATGATATTTTGAAATATTTTTTTATTTTTAAAGCTTACTGATATTTTAAGAACTTGTACCATATGACCTGATCCTTTCCTGAATACATAATGTATAATCAGAGTGAATGATTTGCAATTTCACTGTCTTTTCTGAATATCCAGAATCCAGAATATCTAATTCTGATTCACTATTGTTTAGTAATATGTTAAATACGAGTAATTAGCTAGTGAATCCAAGAAAAACTTGAGGATGATTTGGATACCACTTTTCCTTCTTTTTTGGGGGGGAGGGATAGCAATTTTTTTTTTTTTTTTTTTTTTTTTTTTTTTTTTTTTGCTACAGCAAAATACAGTTAGTTTTCAGTATGGATAAATTATTCTTCCTTGACCCTGAGTCCGGCAACCAGTTGACCTGCTTCTTAGGAATAAAACATACTAGTAAGTTGAGCATGACCTATTTCACTTGCAGCAATTGAGAAGGTTACTATCCTCTCTCTATCCTCCAAACATGCATCTGATCTGTTGTTCAATCAGCTTTTAAGCAGATGCCATTAAGAGTAAGTATTTTGCAGCTTACCAGAACTAGGGACAGTTTATCTTAAGAATCTATGCTGTAACTGATGCTCATCTACCTGTGCACTCGGGATAGGGCAGACTGTTCGCTCCTCTACCTTGGCTGTCAGCTCCTCAAACGGATCTTTTCCCACTTGTCTGTTGGGTGTCAGAAAATGGATTCTTTAAACCACTTTCATATTCAGACAATGGAGGGTCAAAACTGAACAAAGCTAGGAAACTGCTCAGAGGAAAAAAGGGCTTCCTCTCCTGACCTTTAGCAAATGCCTCGCTAAACTTCTGAAACATGAATTTTCTATGATCATAACCTTAATAATCTTTCCAGCTTTATAAGAATATAAGCAAAACAGATGCTTTTATTCTAAATAAAAGGAGTTGCTAACATAATCCACAGAAGCTGATACTAGCAGTTTTTTTTTTTTCCTATGCTTTTGTCAGATTTATTTTTTCTGTGTTTGAAGTATCAAGGGTGGTTACAGAGACTGTATCTAAATGAGCTAGGTTAGTATTGTAGGACAAATGCCTTCCATCAAAAAACAAAACTGTTTGGAACTTTTGGCCTCCACAACCGTAACAAGTCACAGAAATCTTTATAAAAGGCCAGTTTGTATTCAGTTCTGAGAAAAAAGTCAGGCTGATCTTAGGATCTACAGTTGACAAGGAATCCTTCTCCACCACCACCATCTTTACCAAGCTGCTCTAGTATTTCACTACCTTCATTACTAGGACCCCATGTCCTTGTTCTAAGTTTTATTTGCCTAATTTCTGTTTATAGACCTTGAATTAATAGCCCACTTTCTCCAACTCAGAGTTATAATTCTCATGTGTAAGTAACTATGTAATCATTCAGTACTCACCCTTTGCATTAACAAGCAAAAAGCAGGTGAGCCTCATAAGCCTTAATTATAAACTTATTTTCCAGTGCCTGCATTATTTTTGAAATCAAAACTGTAATGAATGCAAAACTTGTGGCTAAAAAAAAATGGACCCAATGTTCCAGCAACAATTTTGCAAGTGCTGAACTCAAGTGGAAATATCATCTCTCAGCTTCTCCTTGTGATATTTTATAACAATTGCCTAATCAGGCAAATAAATTTCTTGCAATTATAACATTATTCTATGTATCTGCTTCACCAATATATACATCATCCACAGTCTCGACAAATACAGAACTCATTGTCTAACTCACTCAGGATAGAAGAGGAACTCCCTAAGAACTAGGATTAGCCCATTTTATAGTTTCGTTAACAACTTTATTAAAATTGTCAGCAAGCTAATTCTTCACTTATCCAGTGTTATATCTTAGCATAATTAATTGTGATTTAACGAGATATCTTGTTCTATATCTCATACAAATCTACTTGTTTCACCCCCTGTTGACTTTACAAGGCAAAATTGTAACATTGGGTTTATTTTGACAACACTTATTTTAATGAGTTCTTTCATCTAGCCTTTAAATAATCACAGCTGAATGATATTACATAATCCTGCAAAAATAGGTATGTGTACTTGTATGCATCTGATGGCTTAGAGGTTTCGGTCTTTAAAAGTGCATTTTTTCTTAATTTTAGTATGCAGATTTTGATGTATTTGTATATGGGAAAAGGTTGTTTGTTTTTACTTAGAAAGAGAAGACATGAAAAAAAATGTAGGAGGCAAAAACAAAAAAGACAGTAAGACCAAGCACCCTTAAAGGATCACTGAACGGTTTCCTATAAGGAAAGAAATAGCTTAAAGGAGCAAACTGTAAACAAATATGGATGGGTCACAGTGTGAAAATAACTTAGATCTTCCTGTGCCAAATTGCTTTAAAGAGTTGTTTATAGAATGTGCAGGAATACGGTCTCTACTACTCAGAGATATTTTCAATAGATCACATGCTATACCAAGTAGATTTCCTTTATCATTCCTATGAAATATGCTGGTAGTTTCCAACTACGTTCTAGTAGATATGCATCACCTCTGTACAGCTAATGGCTATTATAACTTAATTCTTTAGAATAAAAAATTACAAAAAACGAACTGTCCCATAGTTCTTGAAGAGGGAACACCGGTGATAAAAAAGCTGCTGTCCTGCAGATGCATAGTTATTGCTTTCACAGATTCTCGGAATAATCTTTTTCTTAAGTGAAATAGATAGCATGGACCTTATCTCCAGCACCAAGAAAAAAGAAGACTTCTCAGCACAGCCAATTCTCCTCTTACATAAATATCTCATATACCAGATCCAAAAATTGTAGGTCAGGCTCATCTTTGTTCATAACTGAGGGAATAAAAAGACCCAGCAACCTACTATTTGATATACTATCTCTTCTTTGGAATTTAGGAAGAAATACTAGTCAGAGCAAAATGCCATTCATAGACATTAAATTAATTTCTACTTTTTTTTAGGGGTATATTCAAGATCAACATGGATTAAAAACAAACACCATTTGGTATGAGGAAAAATCAGATCTGACAAAGGAAAAATCAGATCTGACAATATAGCAAATTTGATAGTACAGCATTATCAATCATAATTCCAACATTCTTGATAATAGGCTGAGAATGTGACTTTGGACCTGTTTTTCGCTTTTGGTCTGGTTCATCTTTGCCCTTTGCTTCTGCAATCTGTGCCTGCTGCTCACTTTTGTCTCTTTCTCCAGATCCTTTCTAACGTTAGACAAAGTAAAAATACACTGAAATAAATTCCCAGAAGTCCTTTATTTTCCCACGAGTGTGAAAGTCAGATCTCTAATTTGATTTCCTGCAATTTCCTTTTATCTCTAGCTCATTTCATTACTCAGATCTATCAGCTACTAGCAACAACAAAAAATCCTAAAATTACCTTGTCAATCATATTTGCCTTAAGTTCTCAATCTAAAGATACTTATTTTTTTACTTCTACAACAAATTCAAGCTTGCTTTCCTTACTTTCAGATCACTGCACTGTGTGTATTCTGCTTTTATTCCTTGCCTTTAAACTCTTGACTTACACAGTGGCACAGGACTAGGGATCCAGTTTTCTGCCTCACTTATACCTATTGTTATATTTTGCATCATATTTTTCATTGAATTTTGAACTAATGCCTTTCATAAACAATTTAATGAGACTCCTCTGCTATTTCCTTTTAAAAGTTATTTCAGGAATAATTTCCCAGGAGATTTCCATAAGTCCACTAGAGATGAAAAGAATTTCTATATATTTGCTTCACTTTTACAAATATGATAAGAGGTAAAATGTACATAAGTATATAAATATGTTCCACACATGCATATACACATGCAGACATGAATATATATATGTGTGTATATATATGATATATATATATGTCTGAAGTATATTAAAAGCATATGTGTAAAGAGGATTACTTATTTAATTTGCTTGTGTCTTTCCATACTTTTCACTCTGCTGCTTTTTTTGGGGCCAGGGAATAAAGAAGGTTAATAATACCACTCCCTCTATGTCAGTCTGCAGTTTCCCCTGATCCACTTCTTTTCCTTGTCCTCAGTTCTCAGTATTTCAGGATAAGTATCATGTCATATGACATGTCCTCACACCTCCTAACATTGTGTGGCAGCAATCTCTCAGTGTTACAACAATATTAATAATTGCAGTGTCAATAATGACATTGAGAAGATCATTTGTGTGTAGGGGGGTTGGACTAGATGATCTCTGGAGGTCCCTTCCAACCTTAACAATTCTGTGATTCTGTGTGATTCCAAAATTTCTGACCAAAGCAATGGCAAATGTTGCTCACACACACACACATAAAAAAAATAAATAAAAAGGATACCTGCACTATAGTATCATGAACAGCAAACATATTACTTTTGGCCTACCATGAAGATTATTGTGTTTTGTTTTCTGTTAGGAGAATTATTGGGAAGCACTTAAGTCTATCATCGACTGAAATAGAAATTCAAAATCAAGCTATAATTTTACTTTAACAAATATAGATACATAAGTATCTGCGCTGAAAACTTTTCTTTGGAGAAGTATCTGCTACGTTTGGTGTATTTCAGTAAGTGCTGGCTTAATGACAAAACACACAAGCACACTAATACTTAGTATAATAACGAATTATCTTAATAGCACTGTCTGCACTGCTACACATAGCAGACATAGCTCTGACAATTTATTCTGATTAAGAAAGTTAAAGAAAACTAAAGTCTTACTATCAAGTGCTTTGGAAATAAGCTTTGTAGAAAAGCTTTTTAACATATGAATAGAAGCTATTCACACAGATGATCCTACTGAAGAATTTTATTTTTGGACACAAGGGAGAGCAAATCTGCTGCCTGACCCTCGTCTGTCCTTTAAAGTAAATCCATCATGAGAGAATATCCAACAGCTAAGGACATCAAGGTAGGAGCCAGGAAAAAAGCTAAAATTATTAAGAATCAGACAGGGAAAAAATAAATACTGGTATTTAGCAACAGGGTCGTCTTGTTGCCAAGCGATTCCACTGGTGTTATCTCTCAGCCAAAGTAAATAGAAGGGGAGGTTAAAGGTAATATATTAAGCACCCAAAATGCAATATGATTGTTTGAACACGTGAGTTCTTTCAAAAATGGAATAATATATTCAAAATTACTGTGCCAATTTAAGGAATGAGTGAATTGCATACTTTTATAGGACAATAACTTAAAAGATTGAGTGTTAAAATAGCAACTCTTTACCAACTATAAGCAGAAGCTTATTCTGTAGTTTAGAGGGACCAATGACAGTGAATGATTGGTAATGATTTAAATAAAGAAACCATTGGCTTTTTTTTTTTTTTTTTTTTTTTTTGTGTGTGTGAAATCAGTGTTGTGATTTATTCCATGCTTATCATATGGGTTGGAAAAATAATTAACTGCCTGAATCATTGTCATGTTCAACCGTGATCTGAAAATGGGTAAGCCTCCAGTAAACTTGCTAATGAAGTCGGAATTAAAGATTCAGGGTTGTAGAAGTTCAAATAAACACCACAAATCTTTGATAGTGTTAGAAATAAACTTGTATTTTCTTGCTGAGGATGTGTTTTTTTTATTATTTGGCAAGACATGCCATCTGCATGTCATTCATTTCCTTTTGCAGGGGGAGGGGGCAGGCACAGACACATTCTCAGAGAGCTCCAAATCTCACTTTGTCTCTACAAGTACATGAAATGGCAGAGTGATCGTTATTCTGCATTCTCCTTCACACTACCAGAGTGGCAGGCACTGTCAGAAACTACATACTGCATTAGCACAAGCTGTTCTGTAGCACAGTTTGAAGATTTTATTGAAAATATTTCTTTCAGATATCTGAAACGAAAAAAATGAAAAGGGGAGGGATATGGATGTTATCCAAAAGTTTCAGTCTTTGACCTGCACTCCCCAAAATGACAAAGTAAATAAGGACAAAATAACTCATAGTATTGTGTTCGGTCCAGGATTAAAAACAAAAAAAAAAAAAAAAAAGCTGAAGTTCCCCGATTTTTTTTTTTTATGCATATTTTATTATTTTAAAGAGGAAACTCTCATAGTAGAGTCTTGCTATTATATCTGATTACATTTTTAAAAAGAAAGATACAGCCTACACTATTTTTGAGATTAAAAAAAACATTTTGAGATACAGGATTTCCAAATGAACCAAAGGTCATTTTTCCTTGGAATGCAATATCAGATTTTCATCATATCTGATTATTTAAAAAGAAAATGTATTTATGAGTTTATTTGTGTGGGATTTATTATAAAAATCAACATGGTTTCCTCTGAAATATTCAAAATCTCTTTTTAATCTAGCAGATATTAAGAAGAGTGAGAGAAGTATAGTCATAAGACATATACGATTATAGACATATATGCTTTGAGAAGATGATAACAAAACAATTACATTTACGCTCTGAACACATAAACAAAACACTTTATGTTTTGTGAAACAAATATGATAAAGGTTCAATTAAAAAAAAAAAAAAGAAGTTATAGTATAATTTTAATTCCAGTCTAGACAAAGACATACCCTAGAGAATTTACGGTTTTATGACTTTTATGACATTGGTCATAAGTCATAAAAGTTAATGGGAATGTTGACATCAACATTGCAATCAGAGTGAAATTTCAGCTAGTATGGGAATAGAATTGCAAATTTTACCCTGTTCACGTTATTGTGTCCTTAATTTGTTTCAGGACTCTGCATGGCTGAAAAAATATTTGAAGTCTCTCATTCTTCATTCATTCAAGTTTTATGACCACAACTGGGAGTAAAACTTATTATATAATATAATTTTAATTGATATATATTATGATGCAGATCATAATATATTAGCAATAGAACTGGCATAGGTATTTTACCAAAGACATAAAGCAGTAATCACAGTAATCTTATCCTTTGGTGATGGATGGAGAGGGGAAATTCTTGTATCTTATTTGAGCCAGTAGTTTTCTAATGAACAATCTCACCATGAAATAAGGTAAATGCTGATGCAAGTGACACTTCTTTTTTAACAGTTGCCAGAAGTAGCATAAAATATAGAAATGACCCGTCAAAAGCAGTTATATAGATTGATTATTATATTTTGACAGGGACTATCAACAACCACTCAATTCTAGCATTAGTCCTAATGACTCTATCAACCCAGATTTATTTCTTGCAATTTGTAATAGCTTGATTTCTTTGCTGGTTCTTGAAAGATATATACAGCGTCACTAAAGGGATTTAAAACATGACAGACTAAGCGCTATTCATTTTTGTCCAAAGCACAGCTTCATTCACAGAAGCAAATAATACAAACCAGAAGCCCGTAGTGTGCTTTCTATAATGTGCAGAGCAATTACTGCTCTTTTTTGTTTGTTTGTTTGTTTGTGTGGTTATACTCTGGTTATATATTTTTATATCAGTTATGTAGGTCTTTAGGTTAGAAATAAACATTTGTACTATAATAATATTTACTGTTAGACATAAGCCCAATATCATCAGGAAAACCTATTCTTATGAGATCTTTGCCACTTCATTGAATTGATGATATTTACATTTTTAGAGGATAATTTGAATTTATTTAAAAACTTTCCTAAAATTAAAATAACGTTGTACATCCTAATCATCATTTTTCATTCTCTGTGAGGATTTGGTACTGAGTCTTAGCATATATATGAATCTCTCAGGATAAAGCTTAAAAAAATCTTATAGAAATAAAGTAATGCTACACATAACCTTATTAAGATTTATAAATTACTCTGTCCAACTTTAGAAATGAATATAGGATTTTTAAAAAATCAAAAAGTCTAGATGATTCAATAGTGGAATAAAATATAAAAATTTATGATGCAATTTTAATAAATCTGTAAAGAAGTTAATAATATTAACATTTAACTATGCAAGCAATGTCATACCTGTGCATGTGTGTGTATACACATCCAAATGTGTATATATGTGTAATAATAATTGATACTACATTGATACTGTAGGTTCCTTCACATATTCTTTAAAAAAAGCTTTGTGCTACATCAGGAAGAGTGGTTCTGTGACTTCCTGCTTTGGAAGTGTTTTAAAAGGGAGAATGGCAACATGCAGCACAAATACAGCTTATATTTTAGATCACTATGATCTGAAAGGAAATAATATCTCCTACTATCTCTTACATATTAAGAAAAAAAATATCAGGTGTTCTGAAGTTGTCTAAACTAGAGCATCTAGAAGCACCCTGGGCATGCACCACCTCCAGATTAGGGCAGGTTCTAGAAGAGCGTATCAATCATCCATGTTTTTCCTATTTTATTTCCACTTTTTCTACAAAGAAAGGGCTTATATATCTACCAAATGGGAGCCATAGATCTTTTTGGTGAAGGAACTGAAATATGCATGCTACAGCATGCAACCCAGCACAGGTTCTGCGAGCTGCCTATCAAGATACCTTAGTACAGAAAACCAAGATTAGACTAAGGACTAATATTGAGTTGTTCTGCAAAATGAAAGCCAGCATTCAGCCAACCTCCAGCTAAACTTTGTTGGTGGTGATGGTGGTTTTTTTTTTTTTTTTTTTTTTTTTTTAAACCTTGCCAAGCAGTGTAGTCCCTGTGTATTGAAAGGAAACTTTCTTAACTGAATACCCAACTATATGATTCCACGAAAGGATGTGAATAGAAAATATATTCTTGTTTCTATTAGAAACAGCTGTTGTAGATGTGTTCTTCCACACAGCTTTCATTTTAGAGGTTTTATTCAGAATTGGCTTTGTTTTGGTTTTTCTTTGTGCGTGTGACAGAGTTGAAAAGCTTTCCTAGGAGTAATTGACTGTCCAGCAGTACCCTGAGGAGTGCATGAAAACAGAGAGAGGATTGCAAAGACTCTGACCTTGAGGAGAGTAAGAATAGAATTTATTCCTGCTGGCATGCAGGAAGCAAGGTCCTGCACTACAGGGCAGAATTGGAAGCCCTTAAACTCAGAGAAGGGGCACCAAAGATAGCTAGGCGTTGTTGCTAAATAAAGGGCTGCTCAATAGCAGTTCAGAGAGCAAAAAATAGGGACACCCAGAAGGATACCCAGACCAACAATGCCTGGAGCTGAGTGTCACAGTGTCACAAAATAATCAAGAGCTTTTGTGCTGTATCTGTCCTGCTGGAGAAGGGACTCAAGGAAATCTCTAAACAAATCAACAAAAAGTGAAGAGTGGTTCAGGTTAAACCAATGTAGTTGTTACAAAATTCATACGCAGTCCAAAAACCCAACTGTCTGTCAAAATCTTTCAATCTGAAAAGTACTATGAAATTTTGAATGCTTTCTAAATAAAACAAAGGCAGGTTGAGATCATAAGACCTTTTATTTCTAAGTTTTCATCAGCTGGGATCACTGTTCAAGGCTGTAAAAACTAGGTATATCTCAATTTTTTCTTCATTTTCTCTCCAATCACAGAGAGAAAGCTAGAAAAATGTTTCACATTAGAAGCCAGCTTTATTTATCAAGTCTTTTCCCGAAGCCAAACTATCAAATCACAAAGAACGTGAAGTTCCTTAAACTATCTTATCTGATTGCCGTCTTATACTGCCATCACTCTTACTTCTGTCTTGAAGATATTTACTTCTAAAACTTCTAAGGACATGGAACACAATGTTCAAAACTATTTTAGTATAAATTCACATACCTACACAAAAATCCGAATAGATACCAGACAAGTGTCATTAATACTAAAATCTGGTAAGTATAAAACATTTTCTGCCACACTGTACTCTGTTATTTATATCTATTTTCTGAAAATACCAATTCTATGCACTGTACTTGCCGGTAATTATGGTATATTGCTTTAGTGTAATTACACTTGTCTAATAAAAGTACAATGGTAAGAGTGGAGCCTGACTAGAGGCCCTGCTTCCAGAAAGAATTAAGGTTTTCTCACAGTCGGTTAATAAGAGAAAGAAGCATTTACAGGCAAATGCATTTGTGTTATAAATGCTGCCTGTAAAATCCTTATCTGATAGTTCCTATAGACAAGAAAACATAAAGAATTCATTATTATAAGCCTCCTAACCTGCAGCTCACTACCTTCCATCAAATATATTACATTAATTCCAGTGGGTTAAAACATACAGTGCTATAACAACAAATTACATCTTGTCTTAAAAATATAACCTGAACATTCGCCTTCTACAGCAATAATCATTGAATTATTCTGAATTTATGAGTGCCATAAAGAAGACAGAATCACCTTTCCAAGTATTTTTATTTTTATTGTTGAGGATGTTATAGTGAACTGTATACCTTCTGAGAAATAGCATGCTCACTACTACTATTTTTACTGGCAGAAGGAATTAAAATATAAAGGTAATCCCTAATTCAAGTTCAAGTAGTCAGTGGTTAGGACAGGGAACTGCTTGAAAAAAAATTAAACTTGCATATTCAAGATTCCTTCCTGTGCTCTTGCACCATTAGGAAATATCTCAAGAATTCCTTAAGTTTTGGAAACATACACACTATGACAAAATGCTGGTTCTCAATGTGACAACCAAAAAGAGTCTCACTGTGCTGCAGGATTAACACAACAGCACCACATGGAAAAGTAGATATATCCTTCAGCTGTTAAATCATTGCAAGCAAAATCAGTGTGTGGTGAGTTTTTGCTTTATCCACATCTCTCTCATTTGCCATCTTCTGCCCCTTGCCCCATTTGCTGTTCAAATTTGCTTTCGTTCCCTCATTAATGGTAACCTTTTTTTTTCGGTTGTTTTATGTATCTTTTCTTTTCAAGAACTTCAAATTAATGCAATTTATAACAGTCAAAAGACTTAGTAAATAAATAATTACATACATAAATAAAGAATATCTTACCACTGATTCATGACTAATAAAGGGAATGGAAAATATATTTTAGAACTTGCAGATACTTACCTTCTATCTCTCCAGAAAAGAGTCAACACCAAACAGTCATTAAAGTTTTTTGTTGTTGTTTTCTGTTTTCCCTCCAAATGGGCATACTTAATGACAATTTCTATTACTGCTAGACAAGTGAAGAAAAGAAAAAGGCAAGCAAGTACTATACACTTGGTTAGCAGTAATACAAAAACTTAAGGTCTTTGGCAACCCAGAGTTTCAAGAATAATTTGGAATGATGTTAAGCAGTTCAAAGGTAATACCTTATAGCACAAACACAAAGGAATCAATGAATAACAATCTGTAATTAATTGTTAATATATTTTCATTATTTGTGCTAGGCAGGTATTAATAAATCCTCTAGGTATTAATAGAGCCAGGTACTGTATAAATGCAATGAAGAAGTTGCCTGCCACAAAGAACAAATATTCTAAATTTCTCTACATATTCAGGATGAAGACAAAAAATACATTTAATTATAACTGCTTTTCTCATGTTTTCATTTCAAAGGTTTGAGCATTAATATTTAATTTAGCTATAAAACCTTTATTTTAAATGGAAAACAACAGCAAGAATGTTAAAAAACCAGCATTATTAAAAAGCATAATTTTTATAGAAAATTGTATGTACAGATCTTGAAAGTGGTTATTATGCTAGTTTACAATGAAGGGTATATCTCCCCCTTATGAAATTTTCTTTTAAATTGCTCAAAGACTTCTTTCACGTGTAGCATTTATATAAAGTGAACTAGGGAACAGATGTATAACATCATGAAACAGAAGTCCAAAAACAATATATCTGGGATGGGACATAAGTGATTGAAGAAGTCAGAAAGCCATCTACAATGCTACTAATAGTATGCTTGGTGATTTTGAATAATTAACTTTATTAGCTCCCTAGAAATGAGAACATTACATGCAGAGTTGACTGCAATTACCATATGTCGGACAGCCCCCTAATGTGATGATACTTCACAACATTAAAATGTTAAAAAGCATACTGCTGAGAACCCAGCTTTAGAGAATAATTCCAGAAACAGCTAAGGATTACAGCTGAGCACCTGAGGATGTACCTTACATGGCAATAAAAGGTATATCACCCATAGATAGGAAGTGCAAAGAGGCTGAGTAGACCTCCTTATGTATCACCTGCAGAGCAGTAATGGGAGGGAAGAACTGGAAACCTCAGTACCACTGCTGTCAAACTTCCTTTTCAACCATGAGGACTACACACATACATTGTATTGTGAGAATGTAAGCATTAGGTAGAAGAGGTTATGATATTAAAAAGTACATATGCTGACTACATAGAAAAATCAGTTTCAGGGACCATGAGAAAAGAGATCTTTACATCTACCATGTACCTGAAAGACTGCAGACAATTTATCTCTGAAATTTCCAACAAGTAGAGATATTCTTTGATGCTGATTATTACATATGTATGACTAATAAATAATATGTTCAGAATATATTGAACTGTAAATATACACGTAGGGAGATAGATAATGCATTCCAAATTGCCAAATGAAACACTATCGGCTCAATATGTGATAAAGGAACAAGTTTGTAAAATTCCTGTATGCCATCAGATGCAGAAATACCAAGAGTATAAAGCAGACAAACAAAGGTCAATTAAAGAGGATGCTCAGGGAAATCATTCTAAATCAGTAGATACAGAAATATCAGTATATATTTATATATACCCTATATCAGTATCTAGCTCTTCAGCAGTATTCCAAATTCTCATGCTTAATACCTCTGAAGAACAGGCTTGCTCTGAATTACAATAGATGGTGACACAGAATGTTTAATTCCTCTAGAAGCAAAATCAACTAAAGTTAACATCTGTTTCACTCAAAGCAAATGTGAAAGAAATTAGAGTGGTGCCTGTAAGGCCTCTGAGGTAATAGATTTTTTTTCTTTTTTCCTGGGGAAGTTTAAGAATATTGTACAGTTCCTGAAAACTAAAAGACAGAGAAAGCCACCGGGGTAATAACAGCACTGAAGAGCAAGGACTTCTTTCAGGCTTATGGAGGCAGATGGCAGATCTAATTAAAAAAAGACAAAAACATTTAATTTATTTTCTAAGAAATCTAAAGAGTCAAAGGCCCTGTGTTTGATTTGAAAGGACCATGGCAAAATGTCACCTTCAGACATGATTCTGAAGACATGATCTTGTCTGTAGAGCAGTGCACAAGAGCATAAGTCAGTAGGAATTCTTATGGCAAGAAGTATTCAGCACATTGATTTAATCTATTCACACTCTTTTTACCTAAATGGTCATAACATCATAGAATATGGGGCACAGAATTATTGACAGCATATATTTTCTTAAAGACTATATCTCAAATCATTACAGAAAAGAGGTTTACTAAAAAGTGTCTTGTTGCAAACAAATACATGATATATCTTTTTTGTTTTTGTCGAGAATCTGATTTCAAATGAGGTTACTACTTTTAGATAAACAGAAGGATGATTACTTGAGCAGAACTATAAAGAGACATCTGATTCTTAATACTACCTTCATCTTCAACTAATGAGCAGAGAAAGACCCAGTCAGAGACACTACAGACAGCTATTGCCATAGATAGACTGTGCAAAGAGATATCATTATCATCAGTTCAGAAGATCAAAAATGATTACACAGTTTTAGTGAGCACACTCTTTTGTGGTTACCACACCAATAAATACCAAATTAGCTTCCCTTTGTTTAGCATTTCTCTGGACAAGAAGTGAATTATTAAAATATGGAACTGTTAACTATTCCAGTTTTGTACACAGTAGAACAGCGTGCATCTTATGTACTTTATGAAACAGATAACCATTTCTGACCTCTACAATCATCTGCATAATAAGCAAAATTTAATATACTGTTACATTTCTTAATGGTCCATAGATTAAGCCATCATTACAGATGCCCGAAACTCCCTATTTAACAAATATGGAATTAAAGATTAAAATATTGAATATAATAATTAGGAATGAACTTTCTATCTACCTCATCTGAGTTAAAGTGAGAATTCTACTGTTTGTAATGAATTTAACCAACACTCCAACTACTAATGAATTATTCCATTAATAATCCCTAAAGGATTTTTGGGTGTACGAATCAGTACGAATCAAGATTACAAAAAGTCATACAACTTCTTCAGAATTTCTCTTTGGGGGATCATGCAATTGACATAGATAATGGAGAAATATAGCTCTAGAGGATTTGCCTTTAGGTGGTCAAGAAAAAATTAAAATGGTCAAGGTATTCTGAGATCTTAAGGCAAGTTAAGAGTAAATTAACCATTTCCAGTATCAATAGTAAATAAAAATAACACAGCCTGAAAGTCTTAACCCATATGTTCTTAATGTCTTAAAAAAAAAAAAAAAAAGAAAAGAAAACACGTTGTTACAAAAATTGCTGGTGATGATAATAAGAGTATACATGTGAAGTCCCTTCCGATACGAAATATCCTGTAATCTTATTTAAGATCAAATACATGCACACATAATCCAGTAACAGGACTTAAATATCAAGTAAGAAAGTAAGAAAACAAGGGTTACATTAAAATACTCAAGAGGAAGCATAACAGATACTGGGTTTTCAACAGAGGCATACCTTTATAACCTTTTATGCTGTATATACCGCAGCAAATAAGATGAAGACAAGAAATTTTGCCCCACTGGTAGAAGAAGTGACATTCAACATTTTATCAGATAAAATATAGCAAATATACAGTGAGACAAAACTATCTTTATGTAATAAGAACTTTAGCTGTAACTGTTTCTAAGTTGTTCCTAACTTTTATTCTCTTGCTCCACTATTTTATTTTATTCTTCAGTATTTTATTGCTGCACTTTTAATTGTTCTGTTAACCCAACTGTCTATAACACCAGAATTTTAAAGTTATCTGTACTTTTAAGATTTCTCACTTTTCAACTCTTTCTGGTATACAGAATGGAAACAATTTTTTTTTTTTCTTTTTTGTATATAGCTATATCAGGATTTCTTGGATTAAGCACAATAATAAGCACACTGCATTCCCACAGCTGAATTACAACAAAGGTTAACTAATACACTGCAGATTTGTTGCTACCTGGTTCTCTTAACAGATTTGTGTACTTTGTTTCAAAAAGATTTCCACAGTATTTTCTTTTTAGTAAATCATTTACCTTTAGAAAACTCTTCAGATACTGCCAGTCATGCCAAAATCACTTCTACCACTGATTCCAATAAGGAAACCACTCTGTGTCTCTGTGTCTAAGACTGGATGGCTCTTTGAAAATGCCTGAAATCTGAAGACTTTTCTGCACATTAGCTCCTGTACAATACTTGATCATTGTACTCTTTCACATCTCTCTTATTTTTCTAACAAGTCCATAAATTTGATTTTCTCTTACATATAGGCAAAGCTGCAAGCCCTTTCTGCATCATTTCTATTCAGCTGCCACCCAAGATGCTTTTTTTTATTTGCTAGCTTGACACCTCTCTACCAAGTGAACAATCTGTTTTGTGTGCATCATTGGCAGATAGTGGGAACAGGGGAAATGTCATTATTCTTATATAAAACAATACTTTCACATACACTGTTAGTACAAGTAATATTTTTAAAAGAAAAAAAAAGTAATTGAAAATCTAACTATTGAATGCTTCATCTCATATTCAGAGTTGTTATTTGTTTGTATTTCCTGTGGTGTAGTTTCACGAAAAAATTGACCACCACTGGAAGAGTTTACAGCATGGGGTGCAGTAACAACTATTGCAAGATAATCCTGAACTGGAGCTGACACTCAAATTTAGCTCATGTTAACAACTGCTGGAAATGGTAATCTGGTAAGGACTTCATGGCAGGATGTTCAAAAATTCCCCAAGCAACTCACAACTGTTTATTTGCAGTCTCAGCAGAGCAATGATGTACTGTCCTGGCATAATATATGAATTACTCGGAGCCTGAAAAATAACCTGTTAAGGTTAGGACTGAAGTATTGGTCTCACAGTGCAATGTGTGTGCATTGGTTACTGGTAGGTCATGCCTGTGCAGTGAAAAAATAGAGGACTTGTGTCTTCTGAGCTGTCATTAAAGCATATTAAAGCCTATAGGTTTGGACATGGCATATGCCTCTCCCAGCCTTATTTTGACCTTCTTTGCAAAACAGCCCACTCTTGTTGCCCCTTTATGCCAACCATTTTCCCAGGGATGCTGACTCTGAGTCTGCAGCATTTATCATTTCTGGTGAGAAAGCCTCCATGTGAAGAAAAGCCATGTATTTTCAATTAAAACCTAAATTTGCTTTTTTCAGGAAGAATACTAGTTTTGAAAAAAGAAGACCTCTCAGAACCTTTGTATTATACTCAATGATTCAACACCAAGTAATGCACACTGCATCCATGGCTCAGGAGTTATTTAGAAATAGATTGCTTATATGAAATGCGTGGCTTTTATCTGAATGGCTATAACAGCCTCTGGGCCATTGATTTCATTTTAAAAACCCATTACGATTGATTTTATAGTTACAGAAGTCACTGAATACAGAAGAAGATCTAGGTAAATCTGTTTATGATAGTTAACTGTACTGGTATGAAGATCGTCATACTTTCAGTATTACACACCATCAGAATCAGTACATTCATTTAAGTATCCAGAAGATTGTCTGGATGATTTTAAGAAGAAAATATCATGTACAGATGTGAATTGCCTTAGTTACTTCACTTGTCTAGAGTTACACCTTTGTCTCCATACCTTATGTGACCTATTTCCACAAGTGATGAAAGGATTTTCCATGTCATTGACATTATTAGTATAGAAACATGCCACTGCCATATATGAATAGATTAACATAGTTAACCCAAAAGAATATAGAGGGATGACCAGAACTGCTAAGTCTCATTTCCTGATGTCTTATTTCCTGATGTCTACACAATAGACAGTTTGATGGGACTCATAGACATCTACACTTTTATTTTCTGCAAGCACTTTTAATATGCAGTACATATGCATGTTTAATATCTATCTATAACAGATTCAGACCCACAATGAAAGACCATACAGCAGAGGCCCATCCCCTGTATCTAGCTTCTTTCATTAGTAAGTGATTTTCATGGTGAATACTTTTTATTATAAATTTCTTGTGTGCCTACAGGTATTGGTAGTGTCACCATATAGACATACATCCTCCCTTTTTACATGCAAACTTGAAAATAAGCTTAAATTAAGTCAACATGAAGAACTGGCCTGAAGGTCTCTTGACAAGGGCTAATGATAAACAGCACTGCACTCATCTATGAGAAGCTGAAAAGGGGTATATTTCCAGGATTCATGTTAAATTTGTTCTTGACATGTTCATTAACATTCTGCAAGAGGAAATAGAATGCACGTTAATGACATTGACAGTTAAGCTGGAAAATGTTGCAACAAGGACAGAGAAGCAGCATAAAGACAAATAGGGATTTTAAATGCAGAAAATAAACTGCGAATGGAAATTTGCAAACCATAACCATTCAGTACTACCTACCATCCATCCATGGATGGAAGCATCAATGCCAAAAGACTTTTAGATGCTGAGTTAAATGAGAGTGAAGTTGATAAGTCTTTGCTAGTGGAGATGAAGATCCATCCATGTGCTGTGAGTTTAAATCCCCTCATATCTAGCCTAATGGAGCAGGAAAATTATATCCTTGCCTTAATACAGATAGAGGCATAATTAAATGTAATTTATTTATCAAAATTATATTGATATATCCAAGAAGGGCATTGAATGATTAACAGACTTTGAGGATTGACTTAGGAAAAGTAAAATATTTAAATGTATGTGTTTGGGTAAGTGGTTACTGAGGGAGAACATCAGAGCAGTCTAAAAATATCCTATGAGGAATATAAAGAAAACAGGAAGTTTTTCAAGTTTTCAAGTTAAAAGTAAGTACACAAATCTTTTATGCAGTAAACTGCATAAAATTATGAAACTGAAAATTCAGAACCAAGGCAGTACTTTCCAAGAGTGAGGTCTATTAAATTTTGGGAATTGTCTCTCAATGAGAACTAATGAGATTTCCATTACTTTGGCCAACTTGCATTAAATAATCCAGTCCAATTTTACAATAGGGAATAATTGCAATGGCAAGGAGATGGACTAGATGACTCTGAAAACTCTTTTCCCATCCCTGGCTTTTACGACACAAAGAAAATCATCTGGAAATACAGATTGCAATGGGAATTTTCTTCTTTTTAATGGATAGAGATAAAAGCACTTTCCAGATAATGCCCTCTTCCATTTATTTCCCCTCTCTGACTGCACATTATCACATAATTTTTTTTTTTAAGAGAAACTAATAGATGCATTTTAAGAGAAAAAGAACAAAAAAAGAAGAAAAAAGAAGAGTCATACTTTGCCTAAAACAGTAACATATTTTTTTCACCAGGGAAGAAACTACCTGTTTTACTTTATGTAAATCTGTTGTATATACTTAAAGTGAAAATATTTTATATATAAATATATATATTTATCTCCAAAGGGAATTCAAATGAGTGTAAAGAAAATAAAAGATAACAGGAAAAAAAAAAGGAAGAAAAATCAATGCACTGAATCACACATATTTAATTTGTCTGAAGCTAAAATCCATTTATGAGCTCAATATTCTGGATTTTTTTTTTCATTAAAAAATATTATACCATGCTGGAAATACAGCAAATGCATTAGTTTTATTTATTTATACTTTCAATACAATTCAGTTTTGCAAGACTACATTTCTCTACATATTTCAACTGTACAACAAACACACAGCTACTCTGGACAATTAAAAAAATGTATTCTCTTGAATTCTATGTCTACTCTACACCATAAACAGATATAAATGAATTGCAATATCTGAATTAGATACCATGTATAGTGTGTCATATAGAAAATATTTGAGAGTTTCTGCTCTGCAGTTCTAGTAGCATTGTGACCATCTGCATTCCTTCAGTAGGACTAAAAATAAATACTGATTTAGTTAAATGGTGCATTTTCTAGAAACCCTGCAAATAATTTGCAGTGATGTCGAGCATGCTTTTAGGTAGGCTCATGAACATTTTGCATTCTTAGGCTTGCCTACATGCTTTTATCTACAAAATACATATATGTAGGAATGCTAAACAATAATGAAATTACAAAGTATATAATATATTTTAATATCTCTTTTTATATGTGCTTTCAATATATCATTATTTTAAAACCGATACATCTGTGCAGGTATTCTGATTATCCCTTTTATTAAATAACTTTTGCAGTATTACCACCAATTTTAAAATTAAAATTCCTACCTCTTCTTCAGCTTAGTTATCTCAGAAGTTTAGTGATATAACTATGCATACATAATTGTGACAGTAAAGTTATTTGTGTAGGCAGAATTCCAGATAATGGGTCTTAATATATCAAGCTCACTCCTCAGCCCTGAGTCTGACCTTCAGAGCAAGGTTTTGAAAATCCTCTGGTGTGCTACAAATATCTTGTTATGTGAGTTTGTAATGCAAGGTTCTTGTGCAAATCCAGATACAAACACTGTTGTAATAGTTAAACAGTTCAAAAAAATCTGTAACCTTTCGAAATCTCCTTTGAACTCTAATAATCAAGAAGCAATTAAGTATACACTTAGATGCATCCCTATTCAGGACCCATTTATGCATGCATTTATGACCATTCACTTAGGCTATACTGAAAAAAATGGAGGAGAAATATACCAAAAAATGAGATATTTGGTTTGCGCAAGATAGCAATCAGTGCTACTTTCTCATGGGCAGTATAGCAGGGCATTCTTTTAAGTGAAAAGACAAATATATGCCAGATCATTTGGAGAATTATAAATAAGGAAGTAATTAATCCATATTAGTGCAAAATGTTTAACTTACACTTTTTCAAGTTTCTTTATCTTTTAAGATGTTCTGAAGCTTCAGTAGATCCTGAAACTGTTTAAAAGATATGATAGTGCAGATCTTTGGAAAATAACTGCTGACATCATCTTCCAAGGTATGAGACACTGTAAAGATAAAACAACAGGAAAAAAAGTAGCTGCCTAAACAAATTTTTCAAAAAGGAGACATACATCCTGTAAAACCACATTAAGAAAATAGATTTGATGAGGCAATGAAAGAACTACAGACCAACATGCACTGTTTCATCATTATTTCTAGACAGCTTGAGCTGTAAGTTATTAACAATTCTATTAGCTATTCTTTATAACAATAATAAACAGAAATGTGCTCAGTAGCTGGCATCTAGCACAAACTTTGCTGCTCAGATATCCTATAAATCTACATGTTGTTTACCATGCCTCATTCATGCATAAGGTTGCACAGACCTAAAAAATAAGTTAAAAGGGTGTCAGGAAAAGCAATTCCATCTTCAGGAGATGTAATATATTTATTCATGAAAACTACAAAGAAAACCATTATCAAAAGACAAGGGACATCTTATAGGGGCACAATGTGCAAAGCTATCTCTGCTCTTCAATTTGTCAAGGTTGTCATCTGAAGGTACATGATCAACTTATGAGAAAGTATGATTTGGGAAATAGACCTTTAGAATCACTTCATTTTGGTTTCAGGCAAAACTATGGCTTATTTTTGGTATAATGTCAAGTGAATCACTAACTTACCTCACAGTATCGTGATTTAAATAGACAGTTCTAATCTGATTATAGTTAATCAAATTAATCTGCATTTGCAATATAGATTACATTTAAAAGTAACGTGTCATTTTACAAAAAACGGCTCCTGTCGTGTTAATGTTGTATTACCAAAACCGCCATGAATTATATTGAAAATCTTCATTGAAACCAGAGAAGAATATTCAGCCACAGAGCTTCAGTCTTTCTAGTAAAAAGATTCTATTAGGTCCTACACAATACTTTAAACAGCATAAAATAAACACAGCAGGGGAATAATATTTTCTTAATGTATATGTATACAAAAATCAGAAATCTGTTTGCACCATGCTTAAGCAACTAAGGGCTAGAATTTAGTTATGTATCAGTACACAAAATAAATTATCAGCTTTATTATAAGTTAGTCATGGGTAATTATGACTAACAATTAGTATGTACATCAGTCACCCCAACTTAACAGTTGTTTGACATTTCAGCTAAATTAAGGTAGCTTGAAAACACTACAGCTTGTTTTAAAATGCAGAAGAGATGTAAGTAGCTCTTATTGTGACTGCTATCTTGCTGGAGAACATTCACACAATGTTTCTTCTGTGGCACATCCCTCTGTCCCGTCAAAATTTCAGGGGAGACCTAGGTCCGGCTCCTTGTGTTCTGATTTCCACAGGATTTCTTTGAACTTGAGGAGTGAGAAAGGAACCGTGACATGTTCTTGGAGGTTCTTGATCTGTCTCAGTCGTGTATTGGTTAATGATATATCTCAAAGATGTATTTCTCAGTTCTTCAGTACTTTCTACCACTTGACTTGGAATAAAATTTTCCGTTCCTGCGTGTTTTCTTATTTTAAAACTCTTTTTGCTCAAACAAGCATAAAACTACCTCCATTTTTTTTTTTTTTTTTTTTTTTAATTTCCTAAAAAATGTTCAGGAAAGAAGGATATGATGTCTGTCAGTGGAAGCATTTTGTGTCTGTAAAGATTGTCATTTCTCTTTTGAGTTATTTGACTTTTTCTTTTTTTTGTAAGATACAAAAATGCAATATAATATTATTTCTAAAATCATTTTAAAATTAACATGTAACTTTTTCCATTAAAAATCATTTCCACTTCATTTACTTTTTTGATTTTTCTTAGATGAAATGTCAAAATTGATATAATCCATTAGAAAATATAACTTCAAATAATCAGTTTTAATTAGGAGAACATTCCACTGTAAATGTCTCAATTACCACTTCTTCTGCGTGCTTTCATCAGCAACAGACCCAGACAAAACTTCATTTTCCTGAGTCACTCAACCATTTTGATAAAACCCAGTCTTGGAACCATCCAATTGTTCTCCTATTAATAATGCATAAGGCAGGTCTGATATTCTTTATCTGTTAAAATCCAAACATTCTGCTAAGTTTCTATTTTCTATGAAAGATTCTTTTTTTTTTTTTTTTTTTTGTAATTGCACAGTTCATCTTTCCAACAGCTTTCAATAGATTGCCATCTGCCTCATCACCTATACAATAAATGAGGATGTCTACTTGCTCTTCATCCAAGAATTCCTCTGATTACTTTTGCAATGAGAAAGAAATCTGACCCTGTAGTGACTTGGTGAAATCAAAGGATGAGGTTTCAAGCACTTAATAACAAACTCCCACTGCTAAAAGAGCCTTACTTTTGTCACTGTAGAAACAATCACGACATGGATTTGATATTGTGATGACACAGAATTGGAGAGAAAGGCAGTCTTTCACCAAAACCAGATTTTTATTGCATAGCATAAATACAAAAAAACCCACATAACTGAAAACTCCTTTTCATCCTGCAATCTGAAGTGTATCTTTGAACTTGATGGAAAATATACTATTAAATTTTATTTTTTTTTTACCACAAATAAGGTATTTAGTGGAATATTGCACTGCTTCAGATCAGAGTAATCATCCAAAGACAGCAGCATGTGAAAAGACAGCTAGCAGGCTGTATTTCACAAAAAGCTAAATGGAAGACCTGGGATTTAACTTGAACTAAGTAGTCTCTCCAAAACATTATTAGTTTTCATGAAATAATTCATGCAGTTATCCTTCTCAAGTAGAATATTGATCCCAAGGAGAGTGAGAAATTAGATATGAAGAAAGATAAGAAAAAGAGAAATTTTTTGTCTTCCAGAAATCCAGCCTACTAATAAACAAATACAAATAAATCTGTAGGACTATGACTCACATTTTTGCCTGATTTTCACAAGGGCAATAATAGCTTCTTTTCCAAATAAGCAGAAGTAAATAGTATTCTAAAATTCAAATTTGACAGGCAGTTAGTTTAATGAGACAACCCATTAGCTTTCAAGAAAGATATATTCCATATACATTACTATGAAGTTTATGTACATATGAACAGTACGATCAGCATGCAGGGTCACCTCCCTCCACCTGCTGGCAACGCTCCTCCTGATGCAGGCCAGAATCCCATTGGCCTTCTTGGCTACGAGGGCACATTGCTGACTCATGGGTAACTTGTTGTCAACCAGGAGTCCCAAATCCCTCTCCACGGAGCTGCTTTCCAACAGGTCAACCCCTAATCTGTGTTGGTGCCTGGGGTTATTCCTGCCCAGATGCAGGACCCTGTACTTATCCTTGTTGAACCCCATGAGATTCCTCTCTGTTGAACAGCAATGGATTCAGAACAGACCCCTGTGGGACACCACTGGCCACAGACCTCCAACTACACTTGGCCCCTTTATCACCACCCTCTTGGCTCTGCAATTCAGCCAGTCCTCAATCCACCTCACTGTCCACTCATCTAACACACACTTCCAGAGCTTTCCTATGAGGATGTTATGGGAGACTATGTTGAAAGTCATGCTGAAGTCAAGGTAGACAACATCCATGGCTCTCCCATTGTTCATCCAGCCAGTCATCCCATCATATAGTTTCACCATACTGACTACTCCTAATCCCCTCCTTTTCCTTGACATGCCTAGAGATGGTCTCTAGGAGGAGCTGCTCCATCACCTTTCCAGGGAGTGAGGCTGACAGGCCTGTAGTTTCCCAGCTCCTCCCTCTTGCCCTTTCTGAAAACTGGAGTGATGGTGGCTTTCCTCCAGTCCTCAGGCACCTCTCCCACCATTCATGACCTCTCAAAGATGACAGAGAGTGGCTGAGCAATAACTCCCGCCAGGTCCTTCAGCACTCTTGGGTGCATGCGATCCAGGGCCATAGATTTATGGGTGTCCAGTTTGCCTAAAAAATCCCTAACCCAATCTTCCTCAACCAGTGGAAAATCTTCTTCTCTTCTGGTTGTCTCTCTTATACTCGGGCTCTGTAGTTCATGGAGACTAGTCTTAGCAGTAAAGACAGAAACAAAGAAAGAAGACATTTAGTAACTCTGCTTTCTCTGCATCTTCTGTCACCAAGGCACCTTTCCCATTCAGCAGCAGACTAACATTTTCCCTAGTCTTCCTCTTGCTGCTGATGTATTTATAGAAGCCCTTCCTGTTGTCCCTGACATCTCTCGTTAACTCTAATTCCAAACGGGCTTTGACCTTCCTCATTGCATCCCTACATTCCCTCATAATGTTCCCATATTCTTCCATGTGACTTGACCTTTCTTCCACATAAGGTAGGCACAAGTTTTCTCATTAAGTTTACCCAACAGCTCCTTATCCATCTGCGCAGATCTCTTGTCCTCCTTGCTTGACTTCTTTCTTGTAGGAATGCACTGATTCTGAGCTTGGAGAAATTGGACTCCAGTTCTCCCAGACTCCCTATCCTTCTAGGACCGTGGCCCAGAGGATTCCTCCAAGAAACTCCCTGAAGAGTCAAAGTTAGCTTTTTCAGAGTCGAGGGTTGCAATCCTACTTTTTGCCCGTTTTTATAAATTCACGTAGGATCGTGAATTCCAACATCTCATGGTCACTGCAGCCAAGACTGTCCGCAAACCTCACATTTCCAACTAGACAATCTCTGCTAGTATCAGATCTAGCTTAGTATCAGGTCTAGCAACGCCCCTCCCTTTGTTGACTCATCGACCACCTGGATCAGGAAGCTATCTGCAATGTTCTGCAAGAACCTACTGCATGGTCTGTTGCTAGCTGATTATCGTAGGAGATATCAAGGTGATTGAAAACACCCATAAAGACCAGGGCCTTGGATTGTGAAGCTTTGTTATGCTAAAGTCTTTGTTATGCTAAGTAAAGCCTTTGTTACGCTAAGTTGTCAAGACATTTGCCATTCTTTTGTAAATAATGCATTTGTTCTTGGTAGTTATATCCAACAGATCTCACCCAGCCATTATTTCACAATTAGGGAACATAAACATCTTCCACAATAAATAATATTTTAATGAAACAGTTGAATCACAATTAAAAACTTTTAAACAAAAGACTAATATTAATCTTTCTTGGCATGCAACTAATCTTCCACACTGATTAAACATCTTGCTTAATGGCACACACATGATTGTCTGTGTGGATGATCCAGATTCTCTGAAGAGAAACCAGAGGTTTACTACATGATGGAATCTCCTTATCTATACAAAAAAATTGATGTTACCCCTTATAAAAGGGAAAAAATACTAAAAGGAGTAATAATTACAATAAACAATTAGGAATTTTTATATTACAAATGCTAGTTGTTTTTAAACCAAACTCTTGTTTCACTTATTATAATTGCTCTATTGTGCAGGCACAACGAACTAGAATACTGAGAGCCAATCTTCTTTTATTTTTATCGTTATGAAGTTAAAAATTGCCTCTGCTTACAAAAGTTCTCCAGTATGCTTATTCAAATAGGCTTATTCTATGCTATACAAATATGGCCTAAATTATATCGTATTTTGATTAGTCTAACTTTTATGTTTATAAATATTATGGCTATTTTCTTTTCTAGGATCAATTATTCAATCATGTGAAAAAAGCACTTTCACAAGAAATATTAACTACTGCCCAAACAATGAAGGAAATGAAGGAAACTTGTGTTTCTCAAAACATACATATGTTAGCCTATACATTTATCATATCTATCATTTTCTTCTACTAGATTCAATAATATGTTGATATATAATACTATAGATTACATAAGATGAATTAAGAGGGAAGGAAAATTGCCTCTCCCAACACACACCCCCACAGAAATGACATTAGCTGAATATCAGCAAAAAAATTAAAATGTATACATCCCTACTCACTCAATTAGCAAGTCCTTTGGGAAGACCTTATTCATAGGACTAAAAGAAAGCTTCCGGTATTTTTTACTATTTACGCAATGTCTTGTATCCCTGGTGATCACCAGTTAACATGAACTCTGAGAAAAGTTTTGAATTATCACACTTAACTATTAAGATCTGGAGGAAAAGAGAATCCATTTCACAGATTTTGACACATCATCTTGCAATGATCATTTCTTCACTTGCTCTGGAATATGTCATAAAGAAATGGAAGCTTCAAGCTACCTGGTCAGAAAGCTGTACTATGGAGTTTCCTTCCTCCTCGTTCATCTTGCACTGTAGCATCCTTAAGATCCCATCTCATTTTTCTCTAGAGAAGTAATTGCATCCCTTAGAGATTTGATTCTACTCCTAAGAAAATAAGCTCCAGCTTCTGAACCAGTTGCTATAGGAGAGGATAGATAGAATCATCACATTATAAATGACAATGTTATGTTCATTGGGTGTTATGTTTGAATTAATAAGTCCATAATAAGTAATGTCAGTAAGAAAAGTATGTGTAAACGGGGCATTTAGCCCATATCTCAATGTGAATTATTCTGAATAGATCTTTTGAAAGTAGTTTTAGGAAAGAAAAAAATGAGAGAACCAAGTTTACCTTATATTATTTGTATTATCTTTCATTCTGATTGATATCTGACAAAATCTATAGTACAACTAGCTTATTCCACAAAGTACTTACCTACATGCTTAAACTGGTACACTTGATACACACAAAGATATAGGAATATGTTGCTATTCCCACCCACATTTGCAGTATTTAATAGCAATATTACCTTGCAAGTGAATATTAATGCATACAGAATATTGAATTTTCATTGATTTCCTTATGACCACTCACAATTGTAAGATGCCAAATCACTAAGAATTATAGAAAAAAATAGAACTTCTAATTTCTTCAGTAGACACACACACACCTACGTTGGAATACTTCAAAAAAACTACATTGATGAAAAACAGTGCTGTGTCTGAGCATGTTTATTTTAAATGAAAAAATAGCAGAATAACAAAGCTTTGGTCAATATAACATTACAGAATATAATTTAGCAAATGCCTGACCTACGTCAGCATTGACAATACCTTATTTTAACTTGGAATTACGAAATTTAAAACATTTATTTTCCTTCATTTTTTTCCCCTTTATAAATGAATTATGTTTACAGAATAACACATTTATACTTTTGATCGCTAAAAGTTTATGAATCTTTTTTCTTCATGGAGGAACATCCATAATAAGCATTTTTACTGCCACAACACATCAAGACTTTTCCCATAATCAAATAGCACTTAAGTTCAAGCCCAGAACGATATTATTGCTATACATGTCAGTAATTCCTTGAGTGACCTTATGTCTCCAAATTTGTATTTCTTTTGACCTTTTTTTTGACAACAGTTCTTCCAGTGTTCATTGTGAGATCAGGAATTTCAAACTCAACAGTTTTCCAGCCATCAGCCACAGAGCAGGTATCTCAAGTAATGTCAGAATTCTAGCTGAATGAATCTGTGCAAATAACTACAGCTCCCCACAGTGGCAATATCAAAAACAAAACGGTTCTGATGTTGAATAAGTTAGGTGCTCACCCCACCCGTTTCATTTCTAGAGCTTTTATTTATTTATTTATTGCTTTTGAGATTGACTATTCGCTTTCTAAATCATACCAATAGATTTGCAGTGTTTTCAGTTAAGTTGTTTTGAATTAGCCCTGTGTAAAATCTGTTAAGCCAGTTACAAATATCTGTGCATACCTAGAGGAGACTGTATGTTACACAAAGCAGATTAACAGTGGAAACTGCAACTTTTTAAAGGTTACCCATTCCACAGTGGCATTATTAGACTATTTTTACATTCCTGATAACATAAATTGTTAAAGACTTCAAAATTCAAACTGAATGTTTAAAGTAAAAAATGAAAATTGATTTTGAGGAATGATTTTATATTTGTGTAATGTAAACTGTGAAGTCATATTCCAGGGAGAACTTTTAGCACCATTTATATATATAAGCATCCCAGGTTTGTTTGTCTCTAGGGTACATAGTACACCTCAATGTTATTATACTTATTACTTGTATATTTAATATTTAAAAGATAAACTTATATGTGAAGACTGACGAAGAATGGTGCATGTCTGTCAATGACAGAAATCAAGTAATAAATAAAAAAAATCTTTTGAAGTTATACCATATGTGTCTTTTACTTCATTATCATATTAGAATAAATTAAAATCAAGAAAGTACCTTTTATTATGACAGAATTTTATTTTTGTTGTTTTTCCTCAAAAATATATAGTTAGATGGAAACTGTTCTGTATCTTGCAGAAGTCCCTCACTTGATTAATGATATGTTGTTGGGGACCTAATCTAAGGGACGGAGGCCTTCCCACGGGAAGCAACTACGAAGAGCTGAGCTAAAGAAGATAGTAGATACTCCCTGATCTGAAGGAATGTGATCCTGGAAAGTCCCTGAACTGCAAG
>JAWLRI010000838.1:2307264-2338081 GCA_034781795.1 Crypturellus tataupa | reverse complement strand
AGAAGACACGTGTACGGATACTGGTTATGTATAAAGCTATGTAGGATTCACAAGTAAAGCGAATTGAATCTGCTTCATATTGAAGTGTCGTTCATTCTGTCTCGCGGTAGTGGTCCTCGGCAATATGCGAGCAATTCTTCAGGGATACAGTACTCACATCTCCTCATGCATATGAAACAAAATGTATATACAAAGATATGATCTTTAAGGCATTCCATAGTATCAAGCCTTGGAAAATGGTATTTTTGAGGTGTACAGATGCACAGTGGATGCAAGGACTATTTAATTTCTAAGAATAGAGGATGAATTATACAGAGAATGTTCATCACCTCTGTACCATCACCTCATCTCAGTCTTAAGGGAAATAAATAAAAGCAGCATAAAGAGCTATTGCTTTTTTTTCTGTGCTGTGTAAATTTCATGCCAAATACAAAACATAAAATTCAGTGAATTAAAGTAGATGCTAAATTCATTTTTATAGCTATCTAGAGACAAGAAGGAGTTAGTTTACTTTTCAGAGAGAGAGTAAAATAAAACTTTTACCTTTCATAGTTAAAGTTAAAAGAAAAATAGTCACAACAACATCAAAATGGGAAGTTTTCACAGCATAAGTCAAATGCGGAAAAAAAAATCAAGCTTTTTTCCTGATTATGACTAATGCTCGCAGAATTTCTCCGACTGGTTTGCCTTCCTTATTGCCCCCTACACCATAGAAAGTTGCAAAAAAGAGCTCTTTCCATCCTTAATCCGTCATTGTATGCAGGTTCGTTTGGCACTATAACTGAGGAAAGTGAAAAATAAATTGTAGAGGAACTTTCTGCATTACATATCTTAGAGCTACAGCTAATGCAGTCTTCCTTCCTCCTGTGTTCATTTTCTTTCCATAGAGTCCTATTATCATCTATGCATTCTTCCTGCCTAAGGCAAGCCTTCAGCTTGTTTATCGGTAGAAAAGCAAAGGGAAGTAGGATAGGAAAAAGATGGTAACTGAGTTGAAGAATAAAACAATTTAGTAAATCACTAACCTTAGACTATACAGTAAAGTTTAAAAATAACCCCGAGACCTTAAGATATTTGCTCACTTTCAAATTAAAAGCTTTCATTGTGTGTCATGGGCGCTCTTCTACCTTTTTTTTTTTCCTTGACACACTTCTTAATAATCCTTAATAATGAAATTCCTTTCAGTAATATTGATTATATTGATAAAAACTGGTTTATATCAGCCAAAAAAAAAGTTGGTTAAACCCCACTTTACACTAAGTATGGTTCCTATCTTTCATTAACAATACAATTTAACAAAATTACTTTGGAAATACTTTTGTAAGGTTTTCACACTAGGTGAAGGTCAAGACATATTCTACATGCAGTTCATAGAGAGATTCTTTTCATCTGAATTTCAGTCACAATATTTTTATCTTTTACGAATGCTGCATTACCAGTGAGATAAACAAATATTGTGTATGAAAAATGAAAATGTATGAAGAACAGAGTAGTTATATTTAAAGATAAATATGTTAAATATTGCAATCTTGTCCTAGAAATGTTAATAACTTGCTAAAATAGTACAAGATAAAAAAAAAAAAAAAAAAAAGAGAGAGAGAAACCATGCTTGTGGTGCATTTGTACCTTTTTTTCTTAAGAATTGAAACTCTCCATCTGCTCAGGAAGACTCCAGCACTGGAATGCTAGGCAATCTATCTGTAGCAAAATCACACAGAGCTCAAAATAATTAGTCAAATAAGCCCTAACGATTTAACAGAAAAGTCTTCTCTCTCAAAGAATGACTGTGAAGTCCGCTCTTTGACCAGAGCTTTCTAGAAATCTCCTTGATTCCTTGACCTTTAATATATTTTTCTAAATCCATAGAACCCTTTAGAAGAATCCCATGATGACCTAATTCTCTGCCTGATATCGCTCCATGCATTCGTGTGGCCAGGATCTCTGAGACACGAGTCTCAGCTGCAGTTTTCCTTGGTCCTGCTGATCTTGCATGTCTTCCTAGCAAGTAACACTGTTGCCTTTCTTAAAGATACACCTCAGCCCCCTCAACATGAACACAACAAATGGAAGGACTGTTTCACATTTTTAAGTTAAAAGAGAGCCAGATCCCAAAGAGTTTTCCCCATATGAAAGTTTATGAAAGTTATGCTTGTCTTCATCTATTTATTATGAATTGAAGATAAATTTGAAACAAATAGAGGTTCAGCACCAACCCTCATGTCCTAAGATTACCTGCAAAGCAAACCAATACACCCCTGGTGTGAAACCTCATTTATTCAGGAACTTGTTACAAGAATTTCAGTGATTCATCTCTAAAGCCTTTGGTAGAAACTAAGCATAGGTTATCCCAAGATAATCTGTTTATGGAAAAGTCATACAAAAGTTTCAGCATATATATATATATAACAACTTCAAACAATATTGAGTATGACATGGTCCCATCACAGGAAATCCTGTCCGATCACAGGAAATTTCTCTCTGAAACTGGGATGCTAAAGCAAAAATGAAAGGCATAAAGATATGCATGGTCACAATTGTAACTCAACTCATTTCAATTGAAAACAGACAATCTATGGGTTCAAAAGTGAAAGCAAGTCAAATAATTCTGTCTTGGAAGAAAGTCCCCCTAACAGATTCCACAAGCTATGTGAAGTACTCTCTACAGACTTCAGTCAGAGCGGTACCAAAACAAAAAAAAACAAAAAAAAAGAAAAAAATAAAAAAAAAAAAAAGCTCATTTAAAGTGTTCTTTCTTCTCAGAGAGATTGCTTTCCAGAGAAAAGGTATTTATCTTAACAGGAACATCAATATTTGGTCTAACAAAATAATCAGGTCTAGTTTAAACAACATAGTAGTTCCATATTGGTAAAATGGAGTTCTGTAAAAAGTCAGCTGAAGAACTTTAATGCAAACAAAAACATTACAAATGGACAAAATGTATATGAATAGACATTGAAATGGAAAAAAGAGATTACTGATCACTTTATAACAGTAAAAAGATACAACAAATTTAACAAGAAGAGTCAGTTCATTAATCTGAGCTGGTGAGATTGCAGTGCCCAATAAAATGGAAGGGCAATGCATAAAGACTAGTCACTCCATTTCTCATCTCTGAGTAACTAAGAACTCTAATGGGCTTTTAAAACACATTTTCTGGAATGTCAGAATATAATTAAAGCTTCACTTAATTCAAGTGAATAAATAAAATTCTCTTTCAAAGGGAATATTCATTTTGAATACAAAGAGCAACAAGTTAGCACAGTTGGGCATTCTGCTCACATACAGTTGACGCTTAAAAGGGAAACATTAATACATTTGTGCCAATGACAGCTCATTTTCTGATGCAAGCTCTAATCTGATGGCACACAGTGCCTCAGTGACAAGACATACAAAAAAAAAAATCTTAAATGAAAGCCTGAAATATGGATTTCCATTCCCTATCACAGGTTATAAAGCATGCAGTGTTAGAAGAATGCATGAATGTGAATAATGCAGGTAGCCTTAAGACTCAAAGTAATTTTTTAGAATTTTTTTTCCATTGGTATTATCTTTGCATAACAATACGCTGGAACAGCATATGCTGATAGGTGAGTCCGCCCTGAGTGTATTACATTTACTATATTATATCATACATAGTATTATCTTTTAGGCCTGAGTGCTCTTAACAGCAACATGAAATTGTTTGAACAGCTGCTTGAACAGCTTCCACCACAGCAGTGGATTGGAATACTATATAATGGAATGTCTTTTTGCTTCTTCTGGAAAAAATATTGTTTGTTTTGAAGATAAAGCAAGATTCTCCTAAAAGCTATGGAATAGCAATCAATGTTTATGCAACTGGATGACACCAACTATTCCATGAACTATGTCATAAAAAGCATAGGCTATAAATTATGGGTTTACTAACAGATTGCTTCTAAGAGATAATTAATTTTCCTGTACTCTTATATTTTAACAAAAGGATTTTTGAAGAATTGGAGGAAATTATATCATTTGAAGAAAAATAAAGACAACATAATGAAATATATCCAAAATATTTGGCACTTTAATCACAGCACCTTAGAATTAACAGTAGTGTACAGTTTATAATCAATTTTATGATAACAAGTGTAATTTTATACATAAGAAACTCTTTTCATTACCTAAGTGAGGATAAAGTAGCTTAATGATGCTTTGAAACATTTCAAATATATTAATAGATCACTGCAATCATTCAAATATTGAACTGTTATATCACAACAGCTCCACACTAAATGTGCAGAAAGATGAAAAAATGTGAGTATACTAATGGACAAAGAATAAAAGCAATTTTGAAAAAGTTCCTGGATATTTTAGCTATGCTTGAGCACATTGTATTTTATTTATAGTGAAATTAATTTTTTTTCTTCATTCCTGAATAAGTTTAGAAATTACTACTTCAAGTGAAAATATATCTTTTTTAATGACAGCAAGGTTTATATATCCTGACAAATAGGTCATGATGCCATATGTTGCTCTCTTCAGCAAAGAAGGTGGAAGAAGGTAAAAGGCATCACAACATTTTAATATCAACACAAATGTTTATTGCTTATTGTAGCAAACATTTGTTACTAGCCTACATAAATTTCCTAATTCAGCTAAGTGTTTTAAATCCATGTGGTTCAACCCTTTAGTCACATATAATTTAATGAGAAATACATTCTGAATTGAAAATTGAATCTAAAATATAAAAGTGTTTATTTCTGTATTCCTTAATTTTTGTTTGTTTGTGTTCTAACAATTTTCTTTTACATATTACTGTTTTTCTGAAGTTTGGATTTTAAAGTAGAATTCTCCAAATGTTTTGTTCTTGTATATTTTAGCTCACAGATTGTGTAGAGGAATGGATTTCATTAGGTCTATTCCACTTAGATTCATTGGTATTTGTGTCCCTGAGCTGGGCAAATTGAAATGATCAATGTTTCTGATATTGATGATCATTGTGAGGCAACATTATGCATCCCCCTGTGTGGGATTGCCTGTACATGTTCTACAAGAATAGATATGTTTACAATGATAAACATTAACATCAGTGCATAAAATCACACACAGGGAGTAACTAGTTTGAACATTCAGAGCACTGAAACAAATACTTTTCTGATTCTTCTTATAGTGGGAGAATGTGGTAGAATGCTTTCATTTACTATTTTATGAATTCCATCTAAACACTTCCTTTTTGTATATTGCTCTCTAAATTTCAAATATTTCATATCTACCCTGTCATTGGACCACTGTAAATTAAAAAGCAGTAAGACAGATAATGTGTAGTTTTCATCATGCTGCAATATGTAACTTATCCCAAATTTGCAATTACATATCCTTTGTAAGGATACAATTTAGGGAAAAAAAGAGTATGTTGTAGAGAAACAATATTAGGATCAGAGAAACCAGAAAATGAGAAGAAAAAAAAAAAAAAGTCCTTCAGTCAAATTACATTAATCTTCCCTGATCTGTTTGAGTTTCTTTTTTATTTTTTCTCCCTTCATTTCAGTTATACGTCATTATATATTTAATGTTGATATACCATTTAATTTTCTCTTTCCTTCTGTTGTAGATCATTTCTGGAAGGAAGGAAGGAAGGAAGGAAGGAAGGAAGGAAGGAAGGAAGGAAGGAAGGAAGGAAGGAAGGAAGGAAGGAAGGGTAAAAACAGTAGTGAAAGCAAACATGCAGAAAACCCCAGAGAGAAGCATTGTATATTTGTAGTTAACTCCTGAGTTTTAAGCACCTTCTGAGTCTGTGGAAGCTAAGGACTGCAAATTCAGCAGAAGAATGCCTAGAAAAAAGTCCATATGCACAGCTGAATACAAGAAATGCCTCCCATGGTTCTTGTTTTATTAATAAAAATGAAGTTCAGCCTTTTCTTATATATGAAAGCACTTAGGAAGCCCAGTTAGGTGAAGCTGAGAAAAGACTTCAACATAAGAATTCAGAACCCTACTAAGGAAGACTACTTGTGTATAAGTACATAAAGTGCTGTCACCTTTTCCTCAGAAACTACCTGTTTTTTTCCAAGTCAACCTTTAATCTAGTGACTTTTTCCATTCCCTCATTTAGAAGCTTTGGTATTGTCTAAAAAAAAATCAGAAGATCAAACTCATTTGTAATAATTCAGGAACTTTCTGGTAACCTACAACAGTTGATCAATGTGTCTAAAGAAGTGTTTTTTTGGTTACCTGGTTAGAAAGTGGGCCCTTTTTGCCCTTGATGTTTACCCCAGCCATCTGCGAGCTTCTCCCATTTCATAAATTGTAGCCCTTTACAGTGATTTCCAGACAGTCCTTCAAGGCAGGGTCAGGTGGAATGTAAAATATACACGAGAGATTCTTTATAGAAAGAGCTGAAAAGAGCTGAAGCATTCCAAAGGGAAAATCCCAGATTTTATACTGCTGCCATATAAGTTAAGAGAGTGACTTTACATAGTCTTTTCATGCAAAGCATATACCAGAAAAATGCTTTAATTACCAGATGTGAGGCTGAACTCACACATAGTCAGTTACAACTATTCTTAAAATGCATACTAAAAACCTGTGATCATCTATTCTTCAGTAAGGGTTCTGTTAAAAATTAATCTAAGTTCAAAAATAATAAAGACACTTCATAAACCTTGTGCCTCATCTTTCTATGAAGAATTTACGGGCAGGTTGTTTCTCCCTGGAAAAGTTATTTTGTTCAGAGGATACTGGTTAATCCTGTAGGTCAAGTATTAGAGAGCTGTGCAGACAACATTAAAAACAATATCACAATGTTATTGAATCCTCTAGAGCTTTTTGTTAAATCTATTATTTAAAATTGATTTATTGAAGGAACATGGTGCTACAGCATCCATAGAATTATTATATAAATCAGGAAAAATATAGGTTTTGAAATTTTGATAATTTATCTTGTATTGAACAAGTGCACAGATTTTAGAGACTCAAGCCAGCCATGGGATGAGCTAATACAATAATACAATATAAAGTATAACTGTGGATCTCAAAATAATAACTTAAAAGACATGTTAAAATGTGATTATTTAGAATAGCTGGTTGAGAATTTTGGAAAATATCTACAGAATCACTCTGCTTATGAAAATGTCAGACAAAAATAGGTCAAAATAAAGTCTGAGGAAGCATTATCTCTGCTCATTACTAAAATTCACTTCATTTCAAATTTACTAAAATTTGAAGAATTTCAGAGAGTAGTGAAGTAAATTCTTCAAATTTTAGTAAATTGTTATCTAACAGCCACATAGTGCAGTAATAAGTTAGACATATATGCAAAGACACCTCTAAGTTTTATCATTGCTAGTAACAAAGAGTATATTGAAATTGTTCCTTTTATCGAATTTTTATGATTCTACTTTTGCATTTGAAACCTAGCATAGGTTATTCATCTATCAATTTTAGATACTGCAGCAGCCTGCGAGGTAAACAATTACTTAGGAAGGATACAAAGGCAATACTGACAAATATGATACCTGCTGCATTTTAGTTGATAAATTGCCTAAACAAAAGAGCAGCTGTAGAAAATTGGAATGGTAAATGTTTCATGTTAATTAATAAAACAAACTATCATTTTTTCATAATACTAGACACTAATCAGAATATGGTTTTCTCCAATGAAAGTTCTAGGGAAATTTAGAAATCCAATTCCAGAGTCGACATGGTTTTCTGAAACCTGGTTCCATACTAAATATTAATTTTCATTTTCCTATCAGAACATGGGAGAATGAAAATTTTCACAACTTCAACAGAGAGGAACAAATGTTGTTTGATAGAAATGTATGATGTTCATTAGAATTTTACTGGATGAGATAGCAAATATCCTGAAAAAGAAACAAAAGTTCAATATTGCCAAAACTCTGACTAAAAAAAAAAAAAAATCTTATTTTCCAAACTATAAAAGATATTAATAAAGTAATTCTGGTCATTTGAAATTCTGAAGCAGCTCAAGTATTCTTTGTTCTTACTTAAGTTTAGGAATAAGACCTTCTTTTCACTTCAAGTCTCCTTCAAAGCTGTGTCTATCTATCTAAAACAAAATAAAACAAAACAAAACACCAATATACCCAATTAAAAGATAACAATTATTCACTCTTTTCTGTTGGTCAGTCCTGTGGAATCCATTCCACTGACCTAAATGAACGCATTATGCTGTGTCACCACAGCTATTTCCTTAGCGTTGGATTACAAGCCTACATGCTTCATTGGACATATTGCCCTAATGGGTCTGCTGCTGCAGCACTGAGTCCACCCATCTACAGGAGATGACTCGCAGAACATTTCTTTTTAATTCAGATGGTAGGACTTGTTTTTAAAGCTTCATTTTATTCTGATTATATCAAGATTTAGCAGCTTCTGTACATATTGTCATTCTTCCTTTGGTCTCAAAAAGGAGAAAAGGTTACTTACACGAAGGAAGCCTTTGTTTTAAAGTGTCTTTGTTGTGTCTCACTAATACAAAATAGCTGCTAATGGCTTTGCATGTATACAGTCAGTAGTACAGTGACATAAGTAGTTCTTTCAAAAGCATCTTTTGAACGGTCTGATGATATCTGTGTCTGACCATCTATCCAATCATAATATGTTACTTCAGGTTTTGAAACATATACAACAACTAATGAATTACAGCTTCCTATTTTTTGATCTGACCACAGAGCTTCTGTATAAATGTAGAAGTGTTTAAAAAGGCTGACACAGTAGTTTAGATACTAACACTGACTTGTGCAACAATGAGAATATGAAAGTTTTAACTTGAAAGAAGGCATGATTCTCAGTCATTCAACAATGATGGAAAAAGGATATTTGCTATGACAGGGAAACTATCTTAAGTAAATTCATATTTAAAATCAATTTAAAAACTCTTTCTAAATTAGACTCTCAATATATAAACTAAAGTAAAATACATTGCTTTTACACCTGTCTTCCTGCTATCAAAAACTAATTCTTTTTGTACCTAGCTTTCTCCAAACACATAATTACAGAGGAGATTTCAGACATAATTCTTAGAATAAAAAACAGGCTTGGAAACTGGCTGTATATAACAGAAATAGAAGGTGAATTCCCTTTGTTAATCCATTATTTTTGTACTCTGGCATATAACACAGATGTTTGACTTGCAGTATGTTGTTTCATATTTCAATTACAAGGAATTTAACTAAATACATTCAGCATTATATGAATGACAGTAACAAGAACTGTTTCTAGGTGAAAGTTTATTCTATATATATTCAACTCCTACTGGAGAGGTACTATAGCTGACATATCTCTGATTGCTTCTATGATAGATATGTTTTCTTCACACACAGCCAAGTAATCTTAGCCTTTGCAGAACTCACATACCTTTTTTTCATATGTTACTCACTTATATGTATATAATATTTTCATCTCATAACTAGTCTTAATTTCTTTACCTCAGCACTAACACCTGCATGGCACACTGGAATGCACATAAGGCAAAGGCTGACAGGAAGATTGGAGATCAAAAAAACACTCAACTCCTTCATACACTCCCACAAATTGAGCTTCATAGACATTCATGAAGAATCTATCTCATTCCTCAGAGACCTTGAATTCAATTTACTTTTTTTCTTTTTTAATTAAGATTAAGCTTTGTATACCCTGCTCTATCTACTTTCAGATTAAAAAACTTGGTTTTACTCCTGGTAGAACTTAAAAATAAGATTTTCCCCCTCCCACCATCACTCAAAAACAAACAAACAAACAAAAACAAAACACATAAGTATTAATTAGGTAGGGAGAAAGGGACAATATCATACTACTAGCAATAAGGGAAGAACAATAGTCACCACTGCTTCTAAAGACAGAGCAATAAGCATAGTTTCCAGTAAAGTTGTTCCTTTATATTCAATTAAATGCAGACTGTGTATTATAGCACAATTTCAGATAAGTGCGTTCATACTTAGTTCTTACAAAAGAAAAGTTATGATTCTCTCTTAAGTAAAAACTAAACACCAGCAAGAAAGGAGAACAATATTTTCAGCATGATTTGTAACCATTTTGTCTAAAAATATGAATAAAAAGATGATCTTTCAAACTGATCTTTTTCTTGGTTACAGAATAATTTATTGTATATAGGCAATATAAGTAAAATTTTAGAAAAAAACAGCTATTATTTAAACTAAATACTTAAAATTGGAGAGTTCTTTGATAATTTTAGAAGAAAATTTTGATGTTGTAATGAGAAATGATAATTTCTCAAATAATGACAGTTAAATAATGACAGATCCAGTTAAAAAGTCTAGTTAAAGATATATTCTAATAGAAAACAATTCTAAACTTATAAATATAAGAATTGTATCTTCACTTATAAAATAATGGGCTTAAGATGACAATTATTATTCAAAGAAAAAAATAAGGTTGATATAGTTCAATGAAAGTATCAGATTAATTCTTCAGTAGTTCTCAAAAAATATTAGAAATTATTTAAAAATGAACTGCAATTAAAATAATGTATATCAAAATGGCATGGTACATATCCTTTCTATATCTTCATTCTGTATATCCTGTGAATTCTCATCTCCCAGCAGAAACAGAGAGTATTGAGAAAGGAAAAAAATATCAGATCTAAAAAAAAAAGATGATCATATGTGAAATAGTCAAAACAATATGAATCAGTAAAAAACAATTCTACATTTTTCAGGTGGTATTGTTTTATTTTTAAAATAATAACAAAAAGGTGCTATTTTATTATTTATTATCACATTAAAATGTTACCATTTCACTTCCTTCTAGCTATTCAAAATAGACTAACAGTGGGTTTAAAAATGCTATTTCCAGACTGCCTCACACTAAAATCAGCACAAAAGATTGCTCTGGAAAAGGTAATCAGTCTTTAGATTGCTGCCAGCCGCCACTGTTGAACTCTTAACTGTCACTATCGCAAAGATGTACTTGAAGAACTATTTAAATCCATGATGTTACACAGAATTAAGGTCATTACAAAGCCATTCAGGTAGGTTTTAGATAATTAGATCCTAAAAGCAAAATCCCAAAGCTAGAAAACCATCTACAGGATGGTATCAGCTTAATGTGGGCATAGTCGTTAAGGCTGAAATGGCCACTGGATGCCATAGAAGTCTCTGTTTAGAAAACTGGCAAAATACATTCTTTCATTTTTGTTTCTCTTTGTCTTTTTCCTCTCTGTTTCTTGATTTTTATGTACTTCCCTATGTAGCTTGCAGAAAACAGCACAAATAATTTTGCAGGGTACCTGGTAGAAGAGCAGCTGCCCTTTTACAGATGAGGTCAGGCCAGTCACTTCTGCTGTTATGCTTTGCAATCTACATGAGAATTTCACTAGTGCAGAAGGAGTCAGCATAGATCGTGTAAATAAGGGTTCTGATATGACAGATGCAATATTTTGTGAACGTGGAATATAGAATGTCTATTATGCTGAAAGATGTTTTACGAAAGCTGTCTGCCACTAGTTAACCCTGCCACCGTCTCTGAAGATCAGAATTATAAATGTCAAATTAAAGTCACAATCAATAGCATAACCGAAAGAAAATGATCATTTCTTTGACAGCAGAGTTACTTATCCAAAAAAAAAAAAAAAAATAGGAACTGGTATTTGAGCTGTGACTACTAATCATCACAGAGAAGAGTTTCTCTCACTTGCTGGTAAGGGACGACCTTACATACTTTTTCTTAACTTGCATTTGGCTGTTACTGAGAAATTAATGTGTTTGAACAGGAGTGATGCTACAACGTGCTGCACTGATACACTGATAGAAGGTATTCTGCACCCATCTCCACCATTTGTTTTATTACCCACAGGAATCAACACATTAGCCTGAATCATCTGGCTTATTTCAATTCACCCGCTACTACTTAATGAACATAATTTGAGATAGGTGTGTGTTTGTGAGTTACTGGAAGCATGAACAAGAAACACAATTGTAAACTCAGAAGGAGTACTGACATTATTACCTTGAAAAGGCTAAGGAAGATTTATGTCATTTCCACATTTTGAGGCCCACCCAAAATACAGTTTTCATAAATATTTGTCATTCCATTAGGAAATAACATTGGCAACATAGAAAAATACTTGACAAAAACACTTGTGTTAGTTGCATAAAAGGGAAAAATATATTTAAAATATACACTGAACAAAAACTGTCCAGAATTAAAATAAATTAACAACAGAAAGACATGTTTTAAATATAACACAGGATTTGATATTAGGACTAATTCGATAACCTAAATATCAAGGCTGGCAAATTTAAATTACAACAACTCAGGTTGTAAGTAACTCAAAATGACTAGCTGGAAGCTGGAGATAGTCAATACTCATAAACTGTTCAAGTTCAAAGTTACTTAGAAATTATAACAGCACGACCTTACACAAGTAAGTCACAAGACCTTATAAAATCGTTAGCATCCATAGAAGATGGAGAGTTTGATATGTATTCCTAAGAAATAATCACATTCAGTCTTTATTCTCAACATACATAAAAAAGAAATGGGAATGTAACTAGTAAGAACTTTATACTTTTAATAATGTTCAAAATATAAACATATACCAATGGATCTTCAGTTAGATGTGCAGGAGGCATCTTTGTACTACTGACAAATTCCTTTTCCTTTTTTCTTTTTCCTGTGAAAGATCAGGTTGAGCTGGGAAGGAGCACAAACCTTGAACACTATGTTTGGCAAATGATAAAAGATAGCATAGTCTTTGGCATAGTCTTCAATCTCTGTACATTCAAGTATACATATATATTTTAAAGAAAGTCAAAATTTAGAAAACAGAATAAACTCATGGAGCAAAGTCATGACACTCATGTCTAAGAAGTCCATCTGATTGATAGTTTTTCTCATAAAAAGTGTATTATTTCATTCACAAATGTTATAATGCAGTCAAGCATTGCAGGAAATAGGATGTGAGAAGAGGAGGTTTGCATACCCACCTTGTGCTGCTCCTGCAGAGTTGTGCTCTAGATTTTACTCTCTGTATTGTGGGAGCTCTGTACAGAACTCTGATATTGGCATCATTTTCATTAATAGCTTTATGCATCTCATCTCTAGATCATTGTCTACAAATAAGAATGAACTTATTTATGTATAATTGGCTCAACTTACTAAATTAGCTCAGTTTGGTCACCCTCAAAATCTTAGATTCGCCCGTAGCTTTAAATTTTGAGTTTTTTTGTCATTTTTTTTCATTGCTCGGGGACTGGAGAGAGCCAAAGTCTTTCTTTTCAGATTTTGCCTTTTCTTCTGCTACAGAGCTACAGGCAAAGATGGTGAGGGAAGACCTTTGCTACCTTGCAGAAATGATGAGGAAGATTCAAAGAATGCCTTTTTTTACCCTGCTTTCTATCTATGCTATAAGGAAAAAAAAAAAAAAAAAAAAAAAAAAATTGAACTTCACTCACCTCTGGCATGAGGGGAAAGCTGTATCAATTCACCATTTCTAAACAAGAAATCAAGCACGATTAACTATCTCAGAATCACATGCTTTCTTTGTCTCATCTGAATAAGTAGCATTATTACCAGTAATTGTGGACTGGATGATATATACGTATGCATATGGGGCTAAGAAAATGCTATATTCTTTAACAGTGAATCAAGCCTTTTTTTTTTTTTCATGAATGTAAATGTAGCCACTGAAAGTGTGATCCAAACTAAAATGTTAATGTAAAAATAGGCCTAAAAGAAAAAGAAAAAATATAAACACTAAAACATAAAGTGTTCCATAAACATAATATTATCTATTCTTCTTCTCTGTTGCTTTGTACTGTAGAGATCCTGGAAACCCTGCTGTCAGGTCTGATAGGGGCCAGAGGCTGAGGTCATGGATGGACCAGACTGAATGGTTGTGTTTTGTTGCAGTGAACAGCAAAGAGGACAAAGTAGTCAACTCAAAAGAATACTCTCTATTTCAGATAAAATAAAAGTCTATAGGAAAAATAAAGTCATCGGAATTTGTTTAACAGTTGATTCTGCTGTTCGTGTGTGTGTTTGGTGTACGTAGGGAAATACAACATAAACCTGAATATACACAAAATTTATACAGGCACTGTGTTCTGTAGCTTACAGTATAGATTATAAGCAGATGCACTTCATGAATATTATCTTTTTCACAAATATTTCTGTGCAAGTTCACAACCTACACTTATAGAATTTTTAGGAAGAGTCAAATCAAATACTTATGAATTCATAATTTGATAGACTTTGGATTTAAAAGTACTTTCTTCCCAATTGATTCATGGAATAATGCAGAACTCTAAATCACGTTTCCACTGAGTAAATTTAGCCTACTTCCATTATTCTGCTAAAAATATTTCTAGATAACATCTCAATGTGATGAGAAGAGATATAAAAGGTAAATTCTTAAGGTTCTAGGTAGACTTAAGAATTATTATACAGTAGGAATCTTTACTCAGTTATATTCATCTGCAATTACTTATGTAATTTCTCCATAAAACAATCAAAATCCACAACCATCCTTCACCTGGTAGGAGAATTTACCCCCACTGCATTTTACAAATGAATGATGACTTGTTGTACAAAGAGCGCTACAGGCTATCCTGATATGAATGACATAATCAGTGATGTGCTAAGTTGATTAAATAAATCCTTCTTCAAACAGAACTGGTTATACAAAAAAAGTGACAGATGTATATTTTCTGCTGGGATTTGTACAACCATCTGGCCTTGTAACATTCAGATGGAAATTTCGCATTAAGTTCTCATACTGACATGCTAAGGTATTTGAAAGACCTGTATTTTGGGGTTTTTTTTAAGTATGTGTGTGATAGATGAAGTGTCCTCAGCACTTGTGACTTTGGCTGACTAAGTGCAAGTGCATTTTTACATAGTATGAGATCTACTAAGTTATCAAATATTCCCTTAATAAATTCATTCTATTTAGATTTACTACCTGACTAATGAAAATAGTATTTTCAAAGACATTTGTAGAAAGTCTGAATTCCACAGCAAATAGCAATCTTTAATGACATAATAAAGGCTCTTTCTTTCTCTTTTTTTATTTTTTTTTTCATATTTACTTTTGGGTTTAGTTGCCCTATTTAACTTTAACACATAGGGCAGTTTCTCACACTTCTTTTTTTACTGTTCTAACAAGTTGTTAGAATTGAATACTGCAAATCATGACAAGAACAAATATACCAGAATGAAGGCCCTTGAAATTCTATGTTTAGGATGACAGAATCACAAATAGAAATAGAAAACCACAAGTAAAACAGTCAGATACATATAAGTGTGTATGTGTGTGTGTGCATGTGTGTTCAAATGATGTCTCAACTCAAACACTTTACAAAATTGATTACAGTTGACTAGTCCTAATGCATAATAGTAATATATAATAGTACTATAAATAGTTGATGAAAATATTATGGAAAACTGAGAAATCCATAGAAAAATTTGCTACCTTTAAAAAATTCCTAGAGTATGACATCAGGGACAGACAGAGTATTTTCTGAGTCCAAGAAAGGCCAAAGGTTTTCTCTAGGAGTGGAAATCCTGACAGATTTGTTTCTCTTCTGTAAAATGAGAAAATAATGATTTTAGGAAACATGTATTTATATATCTTAACTTCAGTTAAGGCCTTAGGTCTGAAAGTATCATGATTATTAAAGGTCAGGTTGAGACGTGACTGTTTTCGTGTAGGCAAACACATTAATGATACCTTGTCGCAATAGGATGGAATGTATTAGCTTCATTTTCTTTTTTTCTCTCATTTTTCTCCTTTTTCCTCCTTTTTCTCCTATTCTCTCATATTTTTTCTTTTTTCTTCCTCTTTCTATATAATCCAATATGTTACTTTTGAAACTGCTTTGTCTTTTAAGTATTTTTTTTAATATAAACAGCAAACATCTCCTTTCACTATCCCATCACCAAGTAAGCTATTGTTTTGGCTCCAAATCAGCTGTTTTCTGTTCTATACTTTTTCTACCTTCTAAACTCTCTCTAGAAGGTTTCCTTGTCCATCTTGATTAAAATATCTCCTTCAAATGATCCACAAGCGAGTCAGATATTTTTGAAACAATATAACCTGTACCAGCCTGTAGCCTATACCTCTCTCAGAGAAACTTGTCTTACTTGAGATTGCAATATGTTCTTATCAAAACCTGCAACTCCTAGGAATAGCTCTATCACTTGACCAGAGAAATCACAAACAGATTTTGTTCCTGGGCCTGATCCCACTAAACAACTTGATTGGCTCTCTGTTTGACTCCCTGGAAAGTGAAAATGAAATGGGGATGTACAGAGGTGGAAATCCTTGACAATATCACAACACTTCTGGCTGCAGAAGACTTGGTTTGGTAATGACCACCTCTGGACTTTACATAGTATTCAATTCCTAAATTCCATGCTAACTTACTGAGTCACATAAGGCTTACAGTTTATTTCAGTTATTTGGAGAAGAACATGTTCTTCATGAAAAAAACCTTCTCCTCTTGCTTTGTTCAGCTGTAAAAGTTGAAGTACAAGATACTTCATACTTATATATGCTTGTCTTTTAACTGATGAGTGATGAAATAATTCTCCCCACTCCCCTTGCCTTGCCTTGCCTTGCCTTGCCTTGCCTTGCCTTGCCTTCCCTTCCCTTCCATCATTTGGACCACAGTTGCCTCTGAGGCCTCCCAGTCTGTATAAATTAGGTACTTACTATGCCAATCAGTATGTTTACTGAGTAGCTTCATATTTAGGGTAATGATCTGTAAACTCAAAAACAGCTTGACTAATTTTCTTCTTCCTTAGCAGAAAAACACACTTGAGAGTTATCCAGTAAAAAATAATTACTAGATGACTACATAGTATTAGAACACAAAGAATCTAACCTAGGTCATATAGTTCCAAAGACTGTGGCCTTGAGGTATGAGAAAAATTGTTTTCAGTCCTATATTCTTTCAACAGTGACACCAGAGGACAAAATGCTGATTATTCAATTACTTTTTCAATATTATATACACTATAATCATCACAAATGTAGACAATAATAATTAATGATAAGCAGTTTTCTTCAGCTATAGTTAAAATTTAAGGACATTGACCCAGGTCAATAATTGGAAGCTGTTAAAAGAAATAAATATTGAAAGTAAATTAAAATCAGAGTATTTAGTAGAGAAACTTTAGTCATTTCCTCATAAATTTACTGGTAAAAGAAAAATGTTTTCAGAGGCATTTGTTTTGTAAAATATTGCTGAAAGTAACATGAGTGGTCAACACAAACCTTTTTAACAGAATACAGCTTAAAAAGTAGCTTTTTGAAAGTAAAATTACTTTTTCCAAGCTTAGTTCACCCTCTTTTTATGATACATAGTGTCACAATATGTAATATTAACATTGGAAGAAATATTAAATAACAATTCTGCATCTACTTTATACTTACTTTAGATTTAGATATTCCATCCGCTACTTGCATTCCAGATTAACACAAATCTCCATAGCAGTTTTGTTGCATTCTGAATTCATCTTTGTAAGTTTGTTCCAGAGAATAGTTCACTTTTACAAAGATATCAGGCTGAGCTTGTTGGTTGTTATCACAATTGACACAAATCAAGGAAGCTAAAGAAAGCAAATTGTGCTTTTGTTAAAACTCCAGGAGTTTCTTACCAAAAACTAGTCATCAGGCATTAAATGAATAAATAATACAAAAGAATCACAGATTAGCTACCTGGAAATTAAAAATCATGTTTCAAAGTTATAATGTGGTAGAAGATAAACGCAGACAGAGAAATTATTTTGGCCATGAATTAATTCATATTGAAACAAGTTTTTGAACTGCAGGTTTCACACTATTTATTATAAAGAGAGTTTCAAATAATTCACTGCTCTAATAATTCTGATTTTTAGTAATTAAAACTATCAGCATGTAAAAACCTAGAATCAAAACAAGCACTTGGCAATTTGCAAAAAGCACATCTACCTTATCTATGTTGCAATTTTCTACACTGCAATATTACTATATATCATAACCTCTATATCATTTTGCCTCATATCTTCAGACTTCCATTGAGGAAGGAAGAGGCCAAATCTTTTCAGGTATTGTTTATTCAGAAAGTATTTAAAAGTTTATTTCTTCACAAATTTTTGAGTTTACCTAAATTATGCAGTCTGCCCAGTATGATGGCATCATATAGCATCTTTCAAGAATTTTAGATTAAGAACTTTTAATTACAGTGACAGTATATTCTCATTAAAAATCTGTATGTGCAGGTTTAATAAAGTTAGCTCAAAATAAATAAATAGCTTCGAAGATGGAAAGGTTATGTGCCTTTTCTTTCCTCTGTCATGGCTCACAGTGAAAATTATATGTACATTTTTTTTCTCCTTTATGTTTCATGCTTTTATAGAATAAGAACATGCCTTGAGAAGATTAAAGGAAACATTTATAGTGTGAACTGGAGTTTACCAATATATATATATTTAAACTGGAGTTTACCAATATATATATATTTAAACCACAGAAAATGTTACTTACATTTGTGAACTATGACTCACTTCATATGGGTTTGAAAACATTGCCGGCTTACTGTCCCCTCACAAAGGTACTGTTCTCTATGTTCCCCAAGTCCTACAGCTCAAGGAAAAGCTCTCAAAACTTCAATTTTATTGTCATTATGAAACTAGTTTTTCACAGACATTGTAACCTTCTGAGCCTGAAATAGTCTGTTGAAATAGTCTCTCAGTCTTTTCAAGAGCTTATGTTTTTTTTTACAAGCTTTACTTTTATGAGCAATATTAGTTGCTGCATCAAGGCCAACTACAGCTAGAACCAGAACATAAAATCAGCATTAGACATACTGGCTCCTGCACAAAAGATTTTTTTTTTATATATAGGTTTGGAGAAATTAGAATATTACACTTTGATATCAAATCTTCTAGCATATAAATGATTATATAGCAAAGGAACTAGTCCCAGCTATAAAAGCAGGCATATATGTGTGAATCACTTCAATATTTTTCTTGATGCCAGAAGCCTTCACCAGTCTCACCAGAGCACAGTGGTGCTTACCTAGGTCCCATGCAGTCAGCCCACAATCTGGCTATTACCTTTTAAATGGACCAGAGAGTGTACTGTGTAGAGGAAGCATTTGTCCAGGTGGTTTTAGGGCTTGAGTTTACAGACTCACTATCCTGTGAGCGATGAGTACCTTGTTGTTCCTTCAGTAACCACATAACTCAAACCACTTTAAGAAAAAGTTAAAAAAAAACCCTATTTGTAGTGCCCAAAAGAGACAGTGGAGTTGCAAACGTTTAAGAAAATACATGAAAAAAATGATTTTTTTTTGCAGCTCATATTTTAGAGGAAGCAATACAATTGTGAATTGGTTTTGAAACAAACTCAATATTACTGGTGTTAAGAAATTAAAAAACACATGAATTATCATATCATACGTAGATTTTTATCAGTACTCACTTTTTCACATTCTCTCAGATATTTGTAACTTTAATCTCATTTTGAAGATCCACAAACTTCTCAACAAAAGTTAAGTTAAAGAAATCACAATAGCCAACAGAGCACATGTTCCCATGACCACACGCCTACTAGGGATATTTATAGCTACCAAATCCCGGGCAAATCATGCCATTGCATAAAACCTTTCTATCAGTTTGAGATTCAGAAGCTGAGAAGACACTTTGATTTTACCAATCACACCAAACAAACCACGCAGGACAGGATCAATCAATGCTTCCTTCCTTGGCTATTCAGGATGGTATAAAGACTTCACAAATCAAAAGGTGACCACAAACTACACAGCGAACAAATAAAACAAGATTGATCAGCATGTGACCAAACCTAAAAGCATTTGTTGAAATGCATTAACAATTCCAGCACTGAGACTGGAATTATGACCTTTACAATTACCCATCAGCTTCATGCCACAATCACCAAGATTTTCATCAGCCAATGACTACTGCCCAACTATGTGACTTCGTTATAGACAATGTCTCTATTCCAGTGTGATTTAATTTTTTCAGCATTTCATTGTTGTGTCATGTTCGTGAAACCACAGCATGTGCAAAGAGGTTAGACCTGATTCTTTCTCAAAGCTTCTATACACATTACAAGCATCAATATGTGATTTTAGATGATTAATTTGTTCTCTTGCACATTACGCAGGAGTTGATCTGGTTACAAAAGACACAGAAAAAGCAGAGTTATTGAATGCCTTCTTTGCTTCAGTGTTTACCAGGGGAAGTCCTCTGGAATCCCAAGCTCTAGAAGATGCCTGGAGAGAGGAAGACTTGCCCTGGGTAAAGGAAGATTGAGTCAGAGCGCAAAGGGAAACTTGATACCCACAGATCCATGGGTACTGATGGGATGCACCCAAGAGTGTTGCATGACCTGATGGATGTTACTTCTAAACCATTCTCCATCATCTTCAAAAGATCCTGGAGAATGAGCAAGGTGCCGGAAGAAAAGAAAAAAGCCAACATTACGCCGGTCTTCAAAAATGGCAAGAAGGAGGACCCAGGCAGCCACAGGTCAGTCCATCTCACTTCCATCCCTGAAAAAGTGATAGAGCACCTTATCGTGGTTGTTGTCTCTAAGTATGTAGGGGGCAAGAAGGTGCTCAGGAGTAGTCAGCGTGGATTTACCAAGGGGAAATCATGTTTGACTAACCTGATAGCCTTCTGTGATAGAATTCCTGGCCCGCATAGATGAGGGGAAAGCAGTGGATGTCATCCATCTAGACTTCAACAAGGCTTTTGACACCATCCTTACAGCATCCTCATAGGAAAGCTCCGGAAGTATGAGCTAGATGAGTGGACAGTGAGGTGGATTAACTGGCTGGATGGCAGAGCCCAGAGGATGTTAATCAGCAGTGCAGTCCAGTTGAAGGTCTGTGTTGAGCGGTGTCCCCCAGGGGTCAGTCCTTAGTCCAGTCCTGTTCAACTTATTCATCAATGACCTGGATGAAGGCACAGAGTGCTCCCTCAGCATGTTTGCAGATGATATGAAACTGGAAGGAGTAGCTGACACCCCAGAGGGCTGTACTGCCATCCAGAGGGACCTGGAAAGACTGGACAACTGGGTGGTGAGAAAACTTATGAAATTCAACAAGGCCAAGTTCACGGTCCTGCACATGAACTCCAGATACCAGTACAGGCTGGGGACCAACCTACTCGAGAGCAGCTCTGCAGAGAAGGACCTGGGTGTCATGGTGGACCACAAGTTGACCATGAGGCAGCAGTGTGCCCTCGTGGCCAGGAAGGCCAATGGCATTCTGGGATGCATTAAGAAGAGCGTCTCCAGCAGTTCGAGGGAGGGGATCCTGCCCCTCTACTCAGCCCTAGTGAGGCCACATGTGGAGTACTGTGTCCAGTTCTGAGCCCCCCAGTACAAGAGGGATGTGAAGCTGCTGGAGAGAGTCCATTGCAGGGCTACCGGGATGATCATGGGCCTGGAAGATCTACCCTGTGAGGAGAGGCTGAGGGAGCTGGGCCTGTTCAGCTGGGCCCAGCCTCATCAGAAGAGAAGATTGAGAGGGGATCTAATCAGTGTAAATAAACACCCCAAGGGAGGGAGTGAGGAGGATGGGGTCAGCCTCCTTTCAGTGATGGTCACCGATAGGACTAGAGGAAACAGTCACAAATTGAAACACCAAAAGCTCCACAGGAACTTAAGGAAAAAATTCTTAACTGTGAGGGTGCTAGAGCACTGGAACAGGTTGCCAAAAGAGGTTGTGGAGTTTCTTTCTCTGGAGATGTTTAAAACCCGCTTGGGTGGATTTTGAAGGATTTAAAGGATTGGAGCACACCCCTGCTCCACATGCTCTAGGTCACCCTGTGTGCGCACAGGGATGGGACTAGCTGATCTCTAAAGGTCCCTTTCAACCTTAAGGATCAATGATTCTATGATCATTTCTGTTGAAATAAGCCTAGGCTGTGGAATAAAACAAAGATATGTGTTTTGATTGAACACCAAGGATATATTAAAATGATTTTCATGCGCCAGTTTAAAGATCTGTTCGGAACCAGTTGTGGAAGTACCTCATTTTGGTTGTTGAGGACTGTTATATGGTGACTTCTGTACTTTTAATGGATACAGATTTCAGAACAGTCTGGAAACTATTTTGTGACCAGTACATCCAAAAATTCTGGCAATGAGATTGGGGCAGTAAGAGGAAAGCAGATAATCATAAGAAAAAAATATGAAATACAACATTCAAAGAGAATAATTTAGTTTCTTATTAACAAGTCAAACAATTCTTAGGCTCAGTATTAGCATAAAGTTTAAACCTGGACAAAAGCTTTCCTGCTGCCTTCAGTTTTTGATGGACTGTGAGTCTGATCCAGCTTTCAACATTGGTAATGCTGGAAATGCAACATGGAAAGAAAAAGAGCTAGCTTGGTCAGTGTTCTGGATGGGCTCGGGGTTCGGTAATAATCACACCAGAACAAGGTGCCTACATCAAGCATTTATTCAGGTGAAAGCACATAAAAGCAGCAAGTGTGGATAACTACTCACGAGGTGATACCTGCCGGCAGGATACAGGACCCAAACAAGATGTTTTATGCCCGTTGCTTTCTGGCATGTAGGGTCAGCACGACCCAGCAGGCAGGCCAGGGGACAGACAAGCTCCCCCTTCAGTTGTGCAGTGCTCCACGTTGGGTGCGCAGGAGTGCATGACGGTCGGGGGTCCCAGCCCTCAATTCGAGGGTCTCGCCTTCCCCCTCTTCTTCCTCATTTCCAGGTGTTTGACCTCCAAAGATAGTTTGGAGGACGTCTGCAGTTAAGTTGGCTACGAGCGTGGTCAAGCCGCTGGCTTCTACAGGTTTTCGGAAGGGGCTGAGCAGCTGCATCCAGGCTCCTTATCACTCAACCTAGGCAGGCAAACATCTTTCTCAAGGTCTGGCCTCCGCTTCCCACAGGAGATTTTTTATGACTCTACAGATCATAGAAATTTCCATCTCCAATACAGTCAGGGATAAACTACTAGTGCACATATGACAAAAAAAGGATGATAAGAAAATGATAAGAAATGATAAGAATGATAACCAAATGACCCAAATGATAAGAAAATTTGAGTACTAAAATCTATTTGCTGAATTCAGACCAAAAACATGCAGATAAACTATATAATGAGAGTTGGTCTTACTGTGAAGACTAAATGTTAGAAAAAAAAATGTCTGGCAAAGAAAATGATGAAGGGAATATTTCAACTACTCAAAAATGTTTGAAGGCTGTCAGCTCAAAAGATCAAAAGTACCTAGAAATGCCAAATTAAAGATCAACTTACTTCAAAAGGAGGAAAAAAAATCTAAATAAAATGGCAAACAAGTATATAAGCTTCATGTTACAAAATATTTTAAATCAGGAGAATAACTGTCTGGAAGACTCAGCAGGGAAAATATTGAATGATTCTTCATCTGAATAGTTTAAAAAGAACTGGAGAAGAATATGCTCTGGTCTGATTCCTAGATCTGGATGTACTTTAAACTAATATCTCATTTTTTAAAAAAACTGCATAGTAGCATCTTCCAAAGATCAAAACATATTTTCAGTTAAGTACAAGACATTAGACATTTAAGATAGATGTTAAGAGATCTTTAGTACCATTCCAGTTCTATTCATTTGCTATGAGTAACACTAAAAGTGCTTTATTAAAAGCATAAGCTTTTAAACAAGCTTTTTACTTGTGCACATTTGCCTCTGACCTTCAAGACACAAAGGAAGAAAAAACAAGTTTAAAGATCATTTTCAATTGTCTTTTGCTGTTCTGACATAATTAACATATAAAGACCTAAAGTGGAAGCAGACTGAACTATCCAATAGCTCTGGAGACCTGCATTTTAAAGCAGAAGCAGCGTGCCAAACATTAAATTGATATTTGTGAGATTAATATATTTAACTGAACTTAGAAGACAGGACAAGTGTTTTCCTTTAACATCATCTCTGAAATGCATTTTCCTTTTACCATCTCAATCGCAAATAGCTTAAGATAGCAAAAGCCTATTAATTTTTACATTTAACATGACAAAGAGAGTAATTGTTATGAAACTTATCTCCATAAATAAGAAACCAAAAGCTGACTCATGAAGAAGTCAAAACAAAACTGAGATCCAGTAAGGGAGGGTTATCCTTGAGCTACAGACCTCCAAGAACTGCAACTGCACTCTGAGCTAAAAGGTGGCTGGCTTATATGAGGCGCTATCTTAGGATATCTAACAAATTATAAGACATGTATATGACATTGGATTGTTGGGATTTAAAACAGGGGATTCGGGTCCCATTGGGAGCTATAGTGCCCTTTGGGTGAACCCGGGACTGAGCGTGCGTAGAGGGACCTTGTACAGGGGGGTCCATGTCAATCATGGTGCCCCCTGTACGACCCCTCTGCCCCTGCGCATGCGGGGATGGCGTCTCGGCACGGGCTACGTGCAAGACCCCCACACCTGGAAAGGTCTGGAACCCCATGGGTGGGGGCCAGGAGCGTTCTGCCGCTCCTGGCCTCCCGCCCAGCAACGGGTTCCCGACCAATCAACTGTTGCTCCCTACCCTATCCCCGCCTATTCTCCTCCCCTTGTCTTACCTATATAAACCCCTACTTACCTGTTAATAAAGCTTCGGCTCAGTGGCTCGTTGTTCCTGGTACCAGGCCTCGTGTCGTTTGTTCGTCCTAATTACCCCGTGAGTGCGGCGCGCTTGGACCCGTATCAGGTTGGCGAAGCGGAGTGTGCGAGGGGCCGCTGCTCGCACTTGTCTACCGCCAGCTACCCTGCAGACAGCCCAGGACCTGTGCTCCGCAGGATCGAAGGGAGCGGTGAGAGGGGGTCTCACCTTCTGGAGAGGGGGAGGAAATAAAGCCTGGGACCTGGGAGGGCCCATAACAGGGGGTACAAAGAACACCAACGTCGGAAACCCCGTGGGTTTTATTTATTTGTTTATTTATATTAGTTAGGTTTTATTTTCCGGCGATTTGCGGCGTTGGGTTTTAGAGGGGTTTTGTTTGTTGTTTTTATTTTATTTATTTTTATTGGATATTTGAACTGCGGGGGCCTTAGAATTCAGAGAGACTAGGCAGATTTAAAGCTGAGCAAATGTAAGGAGAGGAGCATTCTACCTCATATAGGAATATTGGAGAAGAAAATCAGTGCTCCAAATAACTCTTCTGATACTTTCTCCATATGAGAGATGGAACACAATATAGATCTTAGGTGAACAAAAGATAACATAGAATGTAGAATTCTTAAAGGACATAAGTGTCAATATTTACTGAGAGAAACATAGATTTAAATGCTTATTTAAGGAATCTCATTAGCCAAGTGCTGCATTCATAGCATAAGACTTTGGTAATAATGTAAAAAAGAGATGTGCTATGAATCCAGTGCTACTTCTTTTTATTTTCCTCTTTTCCTCTTTTCCTCTTTTCCTCTCTTTTCCTCTCTTTTCCTCTCTTTTCCTCTCTTTTCCTCTCTTTTCCTCTCTTTTCTCTCTTTTCTCTCTTTTCTCTCTTTTCTCTCTTTTCTCTCTTTTCCTCTTTCTCTCTTTCTCTTCCTTCTATTATTCACAAAAAGGCTTTGATTTGTTACAGTCAATGATTTCAGCAGGTTTGGGAGACCAAAATTTTTTCACTTCTGAAAATAACTTCATGTACTCGGAAGGTTTGAAAGGAAAGTAATCCTGAAGTTCATGCATTCCCTTTGCACTGTTTCACTGTGTGACAGGAGCCTCCTTACACCTTGTTTTCTGAACAAACCTCAGTTCTTTTGCCAAAAGAAAAAAATGCGTGGAAATATTGTTACATGAATTTTATTTCCTTTGCACGTGAAGTTTAAATGAATGGCGGCCTTCAGTCATACACAATTGACTGAATTTTCATTGCCTTCAGGCTAGCATGCAGGGGACTGCTTTACTTTTCACGATAAAATTACAGAAGAATAAGAAGAGAATGCTCTGAAATAAGTAAGATTTTTTTTCCTGGTAAGAATTTGAAGACCCCAGTTTCACAAATACACACACACGTATGCATATACACCATGAGCCAAACCAACCCCAAACCCTCTCGGAATGCTGCTGTGACTGTCAAACCTTCTCAGCCTTACACTGTATTAGAGCAGATACTCAGGTTTTATCTCCGCTTAGCAAGGAGGAGGAGCTGATAAACAAATTTGCGTTTTTGATATTCTTTACAATTTTGTCTTTATGGTAAAAAAACTTGCAGATTTTATGTAAAAATTGAGTCAGTCTAAGAGCACACAAAAAAAACAATATGGTTAATGACTGAGAAATTGCATGTACCAGTGCATAATAAAAAAAATCTAAATAATTACAAAGACTAGAAGAACGTCTCCTGGCTTTGCCCAGTGTCAGATAACATGACATATAACGGATCCTGGCTTGTTGACTGCTAAAAGGGAAAAATACTTTTTTTGACAATCATATTACAGTATCACTTGTGCAGCTCGAGAAGAGACAGGAAGTAAACAGAATAAAAATGTGAGCAATTTCTGTGAGCAAAGATAAAACAAAGTCTTACTGTGAAAACAAATTTCTTCTTGTGGAGTTAACTGCACTGTCAGCTCTCTGGATGACATTAAGAATGGATGATTCAACACTTATCACCAGCTTGTCTACCTTGTGTTCCTGTAAAAACAATTTTGCTGTTTGAGCAATTTCTTACTTTAAAAAGTTCAAATTTTATGTGACATAAATGGCAATTGGCTTTACACTCTTGAAGTAACATGTCTTCGAAGATCAAAGAAGCTTCAAAATCTCACACTAGTAGGTAGAGTATGAACCTTTGGCATAGAAATTCTATCAAGGTTCTCATGAAATGGTAAAGAATCAATCTGTCTAACTTTATATAAACGCACTCAGATTTGCTTAGTGATAATGGCCTGTTATTGATGTTTAATATTCCATCTCTTCAGAAACAAATAAGTGCATTGAAGACAGCACCAGAACTCAAGTACAAATGTGATAAATGGCAATTTTGATATCACTTAACTAAATGTTCAAGAATCCCCTCTCCTCAAAAATATATAGAACTTTAAAAGTTTGAGGTTTTATTTGGCTTTGTGTTTGTTGTTGTTGTTTTGTTTTGTTTGTTTGTTTTTGAGAAAGCAAGGAAGCAGTGCATTTGTAATGGTGTAGACAAACTGATTAACTTTTGATCATACAGTACCATTCTTTAACAAGTCACTTCATTGTTGAGCCTCGGGAAAATCAAGTGGAAAAGCAAATGGCTTCTAAACATCTGACAACATCTCAATTTACAAAAATGAAGCAGTTCTTGAGTACTTTTATGGTCCTCAGTAGAGACACAGCATCCCAAGAAATAGAACAGTAGATACATGAAATTTGAAAAGCACACGTTCTGCCTTCTGGTTGCTCTCTGCTCTCAATTAATATCCAAAGGCCACTGCTATACACTAAAATGTAAAGATTAAACGAGGAAAAAATAATGATGTAAGTTGCTTGAGCAGATGATATAGATCATGTATTGGGCTCATTTGTGATCGTTACAAAAGATGCAGGAAGGTCAAAGCATCTAAAAGCCTGAGCAATACTGTAATTCCTCCATTCCTCTGTTTTGGCACTCAAATGAATGCAAGAAACTGTGTGGATCAGATCAGAGCTCCATTACACCCAGCATTTTGTTTCCAAGGGTGGGTGATAGGTCATGTCTGGAACAGAGCAAACGTAAGGTGATTCGTTAATAATTTGCAGCTAGGGACTTCCTGAGACAGAGATTTATATTCCCAGTCTGATTTATTTCTCCTCCATGAACAGACCCAGTTGCTCTTTGATTGCTCAGAAATTTGGTACACCTCATTCATCCTGTGGCAAAAGTCTAACAAATTGCACATCCATATGAAGAAACACTTTCTTTTGACTGGTTTGATTCTGACACTTTCCATCTTCATTCCCTACCCCTTGAGTGAGGAAAAGACAACAATCAATCCCTGTTTAACTTCTTAATGATGTTCTTGTTTTTATTGATCTCTGTCCTATCATATTGCCCAGTTTTCCTCCTAGACAGAAAAGTCCTAATCTGTTTAAACATTACTCATTTTGGAACCATTACATAATTTAATCATCTTTCTTGTCACTTCTCTCTCCAGGTCAACAATTTTTTACCATTATTGAAGACTGAATAGATAGTTCATAAACAAATTTCTTATAGTCTAGAGATTTTGTTTCAAAGTGGTAATGTTCCATTCAAGGAATTTAGTTTTGCTTTTTCCCATGAAAGTTGAGATCGCTTTTTCCACATGTACATTACTATACAATTATAATGTTTATTTTCATCTGAAATTTCTATAGCCAGTCACTCAACTTTATAATATCTTTCTGCAATTCTTGACAATTATTCATTAACTTTATTTATATGAGCCACTTTACATGTGTCTTTACTGTGAACAGTTACTTACTCCCTGTTTGTACCTTTAAAATTTGTTATTTTTTTAATCCCTCTAAGGTCACTCTTCTTCATTTGTTTAACTGGTTTCCTCAAAAACCTTTGAAGGAGGAATCTTGTCAAATATCTTGAAAATCCAAGTAGCGTATCCTTAAAAATAAAATCAACTTATGATGGTGAAAATATCACACATTGAATCATACATGCCTGTATATTACGCATAATCATTAGTAAGTCACATAGTATATATCTTTATAAATTCTAAGAGCAAATTAAGTGAAGTCAAGATGCAATTTTATGTAAAGCAAAACCATCAGTAGTGTATTCTCAATTACTTTTGGTTCCCTTAATTTTTATTTTATTGTTACAATACGCTTTGTAGAACTGAATGAATAAGAAATCAGCACAAATGTAAGATTGCTGGAGCATGTTCAGGGAAGTATCCTATTATGATAATTTTATGTTTTACATCTTATTACAACAGTGACCTTTGAACTGAACCAAAAAAGAACCAATAAACAACTCTATACAGTATGAAAACACAATTAAGAAAAATCTCTCCCTGAAGTCCATCTCATTAAATACAAAACTGCTTCATTTGAGAAAAGAAAAAAGATGCATCTATGTTATAAACATAGTATGTCAAATCTTTGTTATTACTTCAGGAAAGGACAGTTAATTGTAGCACAGATCCTAGCAATATCACCTTTTATTATAAAACTGCAGTCATGTTTTTCATCAAAAAGTACTATTTATCTGTGATATATCTACCTCTTTCAACACCTTGAGCTATAAGAAGTAAAAATAGTTCATTTTCTCATTACACTTTAAACAAGAGAGAGACATCATCTATTCCATCTTGCTTTTAATGTTAAACTTTATTTTTATATGAGATTTTCCTAGAGTATAGCATCTGAAAATTACAGGTCAGAGATATTCACAAATTAATAACTTGATATATAGAGATTTCATGATAGTAATAAAGAAATAATAAATCTATACCAGAAACATATACACCATAGCTACATGGCTACAGAAGATCTAGTGGACAATTGCATTCATAGTTTTTACTTTAAAAAGATATTCATTTTTAGAACAATACATGTCTGTCTATTTGGTGTAATAGTGATTTAAAGTAGGGAGATCACTTATCATATACAAAGCAAAACTCAATAAAAAAATACTTTTTGACTCTCAAAGGAACTGAAAACAGGGATTGAAAATTGTTTTGATATGGACTGTAATTTGTACAAAATTTCTCCTATTTAAAAATCTGTAGTTTGTACTGCAGGTGTAGATTAGGAGGACTTTATCTCCTCCAACTTATAATCAAAATGTGGCCCACCAAGGCAAAAATAGCTGTTTTAATTCCCTCTCCACTCGATGAAAAGGGATACGTATCTCTCTTCAGAAGAGAGAATCTTCTCATCTTAATCAACCACTGATGAATTATAGCAGACAGTCATTTTAAGACAAGATTAAGATTCAAAATGTTTATGAAGCTATAGCTAGTCAAATGAGCCCACTCTGCACATAGTACTGCTATTAGTAAAGTTACTAACTGTACTACACTGTAATCTTCCCAGGGAATTAATTTCTTGGAAAAACTGTTAGCTCTTACTCATTTCACTTCTTCCATATAGATCCCACAAATAATAAAAGTGTAACAAAACTTTAAGCATAAGTGATGCCTGATCCATAAACAGGCTGGCTTTCTATTTTCAGTAATCCTAAATCCTATTTTGTATAAGCACAGAACTCTGTTTTGTGCTAGTGGATCAAGATACAAAATGGAACCAAACTTTCTTTCGCAGGCACTCCAATTTCTAAATGCACTTCAAGTTGTCCAGTGTTAATGACCCTGCTCCTGGGACTTTTCTCTGAAGTAATTAAATGAATAAATAAACTTCTTACACTTTACATTACCTTATCAGACATTAAAATACAAAAATAATTCTAGTCAAAAGGTTTAACAATCCTCAGTAAGAATTTTATCAATTAATTACTAATTATAATTATTTAACAATTTTAATAGAACCGATCTTCTAACAGTAACCAGGGTGAAACATCCTGTTCTGGGACAAGACTATCCATTCTTCAGAAAATTAATCATCAAATAACCATTACTTGAATTAGTTTTTCTCCTTGAAATGCATTTTATTTTCCTTGCTATTTATTATTGTAACATACGTTAACATATTTACACATATTTGCACATATTTACAAATAATGCGTTTAAAAAAATTGAACAGATTTCCAGAAATTGAAAACTACCAATTTACAGTCAGAAACATAAGAGATATAGAAATTCTGAAAATTTCTCACATCACACAAATCATTCATTACCGATCTACTGGAGAGCAGCTCTGCTGAGAAGACGACAGGTTGACCATGAGGCAGCAGTGTGCCCTCGTGGCCAAGAAGGCCAATGGGGTCCTGGGGTGCATTAAGAG
>JAWLRI010000838.1:2293225-2307164 GCA_034781795.1 Crypturellus tataupa | reverse complement strand
GGGGGGTTGGACTAGATGACCTCTAGAGGTCCCTTCCAACCTTAGGCATTCTGTGATTCTATGATTCTATGATTCTGGTCTTTTCTACTTCTCTGATAGCATAAATGTCCTCAGAGTGTACATGGAATTTATTTCTGAACTGGCATTTGGGTTAGTAAAAATAGCACTTTTTAGTAACTTAAATGCCAGTCTAGAAACAAAACAGAAGTGTAGTTTCCCAATTTTATATTTTCATTAATAGATTTCAGAAAAAAATTTAAGTTAAAGAATAAAAGCACTTATCACTCATCCAAGTAAGTATCCCAGATATTACTAAGGGAATTGGTGGAAAAGAAAGACAAGAAAAGACAAGGTCAACAAACACAGACAAACCAAAGTATATTTAATCACCTCCATTCCCACTGATATGTTAATCCCTATGCCTCTATGTTTTATTTGCACACAGTAATTGCAATCATGATTGCTTCTCTTCTTTAAAACTCATGATTTATGAGAACAGCATTGTAAAATAGAGACCTTTTTTTCTTTACTAGTTAGGTTCCATTGTATTTTCCATCACTTTCTTTTGTATGGACATTTTCTCTTTCTTGGAATGGGCCAAATACTTTGATTTCAGTAGCTGTATCTTATTACTTTTATAATTTTGAAGTAAATAGTCAAATTACTTTAGGTTAAAAAATAAAATAGTGACTGAAAATATGTAAAGAGAATTGAACATATTTATTTCACTTTTAAAAAGTGGGGTTGCAAGAAACCAACAGATTTTATGTTTATGAAGTTATGTAGTACTCGAGCAGCTCTGATTACTGTAACATCATAACCAAGTTAACTCTCCTTGCACACCAGAAAGAATCTTTATATTTCTTTATTTTACATTTCTATACTTGTTGCTTGGTATATGAATAAACATGGGCAGACCACAGAATGAAAGCAAACATATATTCCTTATGCTAATGTTATTTTTCAGGATCCTCCAGACGTCTTTATCTAAACACTGATTATCTCTTGTATAGAATAAACTGAATAATTCATGCTAGCTCATGATCTAAAATAAATTATCACAGCAATGTTGATTTCAAAAGTTATGCCAGAAAAAAACTATAATAAAGTCTAGTAAAGTTAAATGATCAAGTCATGCTGAAAGAGAAGAAAAAAAAAGAGAGAGAGAATAACCAATATTAGCAAGGTTTCTTTTCTCACATTACCGTGACAATATCTATCCCATTTAGGAAGGAACCCTGTCTCTTTAAATCACACAATGGCTTGTAACAAATTCAGGTGAATATCTGAACTCTGACAGTAATATTCATTTGTTTTAAACTCTTGAAAATTTATAAAACAAAAACTAGACTTTTTGAAATGGCATGATGTAATTTACCAAAGACAGAGAACAGCTACAACTGCCGAAGTCAAGAAGAAAATTTGGAATTACATTCTAATAGCTTCATTTGGATGCTCTTACTGAACTGGTATACCTATTTCATCAAGAAGAGTTGATTAGCTCTTCATCCTAAAGCAATTCTATTTCAATTCAAGTCAAATTTGCCCTTTACCTATGTAACCTCTAACTTCTTGTTCTTATCCTGTTAGAAAACTTGATAATTTCCTCTCCCTCAAAATTATTGCAGTTTAAAATATTTATATGAGATAATTATTCTGCTTCAGAATTTGTGAGGGTCCCTTTAACTTCTCAGAAGAAAGGAGAATTAAATTTATAGCAGTGAATAAAAGGATAAAAACCTTAGCAAAATTTTACACTTACCTAGACTATTAAAGAAGCTGAGTAAGTATGCTTTAAGCTCTTTCCATATGACAGTGGTACTGGAAACCTTCCATAGTAACTGGAATCCTCTGTATAGATTTTGGTATACCTGTGGAATTACTTTTATTGTTGATTAATTATTCGTTTTTTGTTCTGAGAACCAGATGACAAATTAACATGGTAAACAAGATTTTGTAGAAATTTACTGAGAGAAAATGAGAGATGCATGTATAAATACTATCTGTTATATTTCTAACACATTCAGAAGGTTAAAAGCATAATTTACATCAGAAGTTAGGACACTAATAACAGATGTGAGAATCTAAAGTACTTTCAAAATGTAACTGTGACTTGGAAAAATCAAAGCCATATCAGCTCAGTAGAAGAGCTGGACTAACAACCTCCCTAAGTCATTTCAAATAACTGCTGTAGGTTTCTGCAAAAGAAAAGACAATCTTCTAAGCAAATATTATTAAGTACTTCTCATTATAACCCTTACTCATGCACAGGCTGGACGAAGCTGATAGTCACACTGCCCCCAGTTGCCAGATATCAGAATCCTGCCTTACACTGGGAAATACAGCGCTCTGCCAGACACTATGAATTGCCTCTTATGAAGGTTGTGCATGTACATAGCAAGAGGCACAGTTATGAGAAGAGTAGAAGAGCTCATCACTATAAATCTGAAGATTCTCAGAATGGAGAGAGGTTTGGAATAAGTACTAACAACTGATACACTTTTTTATGTTCTTGAGGATTTTAGGCACCTCTTCTAAGGATTTTGCTCATGCTAAAGAATGGAGCTTGAAAAAAAGCAAGGCTCTCTTCCATCCTAAGTGGCTCTCTTCCAGCCTGTATCTCTATAAAACATATTTGGATCACCCACATAACAAAATACATTTATTAAATAAATTAAAATTTAAAAATCCATAAAATAAATAAAAACGTCCTTTATTACTTTGGGATTGCACAGTCACTCTCATTACCCCCAATACATGGATCACTGGCTGTGATCATGCTGGGCCACCTGACCAGTGGGGAAGGATCCAGTTGACACCACAGTGTAACATCGATTGTGTGGCAGTTGGCTTCCTACAATGTATTAAAAAAAAAAAAAAAAAAAAAAAAAAAAGGTAAAACACACTCATATACCATTCTGTATTTAATAATTTGGGAAACCACACAAAATTATTTATTTGATACACTGAGATCTTTCTTTCACCATTTATACCACATTTTATTTTGGCAAATAATGGGTCAGTTTAGCAACATGATTAAGGAAAAAGTTAGCATACACCTCATGAAGTTTTTAATTACTCTTGTTAATGTCATTTTCAAAATGACAAGGACCCATAATTAGATCTTATTATGTGAAAAGATTGAGTCCAATAAAGAAGAAAATGAAAGGCCATTCAATCCAGTGAATTGCCAAAACAGATTTTCCTCTCTGAATAATTAAACATCTTAATTTTAGTTAGCATATTGTGTATGGTAGTGAAGAGTTTTTAAGCACTGCACTACATGATCTAGTATTGTTGGTATAATGAGCTATCACTTGCTAAGGCTGATGGGTTTTACGGCTGGATGACATCTTGGAGAAATAACCACAGGAGAGAAGGAGAACAAAAAGAATCTAGATATGGAATTATATAATCTCTTGAATCTAGATATGGAATTATATAATCTCTTAGGGTTTTTTTTAGGGTTTTTCATTCATGTAATATGTTAGCATGTTTTAGACAAAGGAGAAACCATCATTTATCCCAGAGAAGTACAGAAATGCAGAAGAAAATTATGGTTTGCATAGTCAGACAAATAGCATCTGTGAACAGTGTCCAAGTTTTTTGAGTCCCAGTGGTCTCTCTAATAATAAAAAAAAGTACCTGAACACATGGTAGCAATTCAGATGACATAGTAGCAATTAGAATCTGATTTATAGGACTGTCATCAGATCATAACTCATACCAGATGGTAAGATTTGTTTGTAAGATTATAATCAAATCCTTTTTTTGTCCCTGAATTAGAGGCAGATTACAAGTATTCCTTCCAGGAACAAGGGAAAAAGTTTAGAAGAACTTCTAAAAAATGTATCTAACAATTAAATACCAAGTTATTTACTAAACAGAATGTAAAATATGTATGATATGTAAACATATTTTGATTGACGTCACTATGTAGAATTGGAAAGTCATAAGATCAAATGATTTATATCAAATACATTTAACTCGTATTGTGTTGTTATTAATTAGCAGTACTGTTGAAAAGTAATCTCCCAGGAGTTATTTTCTAATTTAAACTAAAATGATCAACTCTGTGAGATGGTAAATTGCTTGATACTTAGCCAAGACAAATTCTGAGGTGCTGAACCCCTGTAATTCCCAGTGCTTGTTCAAAATTCAGACAAAGAAATGTTCTCAATCAAAACAGCAAGGGGCAAAGATATGGAGGACATCCAATTCTCCAGGTGCCAAAACAACAAAAGGTGAAAGTCAGTCCTCATCAAAGGTAATATAAGCTCTCTGTTTGCCTGAGGGCTGAGGACTAACTTTGCTTTTTTCAAAAACAGAAGATCACAGAAAATTAAATGGGAAGGTAAAGGGATGGGGGCAACACGGCTGCATATAGTATTATAAATGGACTGGAATCTTAGAAAAAAAATGATTATCATCTCGTCTTTTGATGTAGAACTAGATTGCTATGTTATTTAAAGGAACAACAACCTACAACAAGAAAGACTTCTCTAAAGAATGCAAGATCAACAAACAGATTAAACGAAGGAATAACAATAGGAGAAGACTGGAGGTAGAAAGGAGACCATGGCACCCCCGTGCTATGTACTGCATCGTTGTAGCCGTAAGAACTTACTGCCTTCTATTACCCCGTTCAGACGACATGGTATGAATTACCTCATTCCCTGTAACACTTAAATTCATCTAACTGGCAACTTCAAAGACAAAGCACGTGCAGAGACGTGTGTATGTGCTTACATTCATAATTATGAATTAAAATCAAAAGATAATTTTTAACATATTTCTCCAGTCTTATTGGCTTTAAAAGAATTGGAAGCCTCACTATTTATTGTGCTATAAAACCATATTTTGTCTGTGATTCATAAGAAAGAAAAAATAATCAAAATACATTTAAATAGAACCTGTGATGTTAACTTTCCCTATGGTGAGATTATATATATCGGAATACCTGCATTTAACTACATTTAAATTTATTACTTTTCTATGCCTCCACATTTTGTCTCCAAGTGATGAATGTTTGTTTTGGGCTGAATACATTGAAATATGTAATCATGTCTGGTCTTCCTCTAAATTAGAAATTTGAGCACAGCAAATGGAAATGAAGTCTTCCAAAACTCAAGGCAATTCAGATCAAAACATTACAGCATGTTCTCTAGAAAGAAATTATTTGAGCATCTATTTGATAGTTTTTAATATGCCAGTATTATCAAAAGTATTTTCAGAACATATGGGGTTCGGAACATATGATTGTGTCATCCATGAAAAAAGAATTTTTTTGGATTCTTTTTTTTGTTTTGTCTTTTTTTAAGATAAGGATTTTGCTAAAGCATTTTCCTGAAACCATGTCATGAATCCAATTGTTTTTATGTTTCTGGTTTCAGGGCATCTTGAAAGCCTCGTATCAATAAATCATTGTTATTTTAACTGGCTGCACATATATGTAAGTCTCTCTTGTATCTCAGTGCTTATCTGCTAAACATATATGTACAAATAAAGTACTTCACTGAATGTGATTCCAGAATATATTATTGTGATTTTTTAAATTACATTAGTTTTCTAATGTAAGGGAACATTGTTCTCTTATGATGATATTTGACTAACAGAGTAATGATTATTCCTAAACAACACATTTTGTCTTGACAACTCTAGGATCCTTTTAAGAAGGGAACACTTGTAACCATTCTTTTGAATTTCCTGGTATTTGCTTTCAGAAACAATATTGAAGCTCATACAACTGTTTAAGCCTAAGGTAATGACATACCTCCTTACCTGATCTTCATGTTTGTTTGTTTTTTTCTCTGCCGATATGAAATGGACTCCACTCAATGAATAAATTTAATAATTCTAGAAATCTGCAGCTACTATAAAATTGTTACAAGTTAATGGTTGCAGGGATTGAATGTGTACATTTTAATATATTTTAATAAGGCCTGCTTCATATGTCTGTGAATAAAAAAAACAGCAACATTCAGTTCCCTATAGCAACACGCAGATAGCCTCTAAAGGCCTAAATCCCTGGAGACTAATAAATACTAAGAATTCTTCCCCAAAAGACCTATCCTATGAAATGACTTACCATTAATTGTTGTTATCGCAAACATAATAGTTTTGTGCCATAGCAGTACAGAAAAAGGGAATATGTACATCATCATATGTAATAAGATTTTTCTTTAATGACCTTAGTAACGATCCTTACAGTCAATGTTATGGCAGTCGATGTTCTAGAGAATTAATTAAAACTACATAAAATATGTGGAAAATCTACTGCTCACTATTGAAAGGGAAAAGCAAAGACTAAACCCCAAAGTGATCTATTATTGACATCTCTTTCTTGTTACTAGCTAGTTAGTATCCTTGGAAAATTACTTTAACTAGAAGAATGCTAGAAACTGAAGTGACCTTTACACTGGAAATTTTGATATTTATAGACTCATGATAACTTCCATTTTTCCTATCTTCATTTATTTTAAATCTTGCAAATAATCTCTGACTCTTAAAATATTTATAATATCAGCAGAAAGAACACATTTTCACTGGCAATTATTATTAAATAAGAAAATAACACTAATGTTTATCATATAAATAGAAGTTTAAAGCCCGAGTAAAACCAGGCAAGACAATACCGTCTTAGCCTTTCTTTGTAAAGATATATAGTGATAATGAATTCTGTTTTACCTTGTTAATTGCTGTAGGTCATACAAAATAGCATACCTGCCTCTCATTCTGTTTTAGACATTTCAGAGGAAAATCTCATTTACAGAGGGATTTTTTTTTTATTTATTTTAGTTACTGCAAAAATTATCTGTTGTATTGCTGATACTGATTTGAATGTATAGTTTATTCACTGTTTTGGTTTATTTTAAAACTAAATGTACTGAGAGTAGTTCCCCTGTGGCACTCATTAACACAGGATTTTAAAATATAATTTCCCTCAATTTCCAGACTTATAAGGAGAAGGCTATCTCTGATAGAGCTGTAATTATTTAATAAATACAGGTTACTGCATGCAGCCTCCAGGAAATGCTGTGTTTCCAAAAGTAATGCAAGGAATAGGGGTGCAACTGACTCTATACAGGCTTCTGCTACTGGCAAAATGTGAATGGAAACTAAATATTTCCGTAGTAACACTTTTCCTCTCTCACCTTGGAGAATATATCACTCCTGTCCTCCCAGGCTGACCCACTTCCAGTTTTTACTAAGTGACTACCTCACTCCACAACTGGTTGCCAGTGTCCCTAATAACTCTTGCTCTGGCATTTGTTTCAAGTCAACCTTCTGTTGTAGAAGCATAAACTTCTGTTTCTCTTTTGGTGTGGATTTAACAACATGGACATAGTCTAAATGAACAGAATTTCAAAAGTCAGAAGAGCAAACCATGTCAGGAGAGAAGAGAAACTGGTATCAGGCACAGCACTGAAGAGCATTTATTGTGGCTATTATTAGAAAGGTTCTGCCTCACCTCACTAAAGAATATTAAGAGGTGTTTTGCTTTTTAAAATGTTTTCTATAGCAATAGAAAATACAGGGTATATAGAAAATACAGGGACTCAGTGCCTATTAGTTATCTGAAAGCCAAAGAAAATGTTGTGGATAATTTCTTTTCCTTAAAAAACATACTTATCAGTGGAGCTGTTTGCTGGCTTCTATAAAACTATTTTAAATTAATAAGCAAAGCTGAACTTGTCTAAAGAAAGAATAACAATAATGCTGATCTTAGTTACACAAATATTTAATTATATCATACAACTGAATTTTTAACAAGAGAAGTCATAGAAGAGATCAAACCCAGCAGAAACAATAGGGGGAATAGGAAGGTGGAAGGAACCTGAGCTATGTTCATCTGATGGAAGTTTGATGAAACACAGACTCAGTTCAGCTTCAAGTCATGTTGTATGACTGCTTAAAACAGTTACACTGAATGTACACTCATCATCTGGCTGTTCATACCACATAGGTTGTACAGTATTCACCCACTTTGCTGGCTGTCTGTGGTCTCCATTGAGAATGCAATGATGAAGGTGGTCATCATGAATGTAAAGTCCTATAGCAACTGTCCAAAGCTATTTGCTATCATTTCTTTTTAGAATCACAGAATCGTTATGGTTGGAAAAGTTCTTTAAGATCCTCAAGTTCAAACATAAGCCCTTCAACACTGTGGCTGCTAAACCATGTCCCTGAGTGCCTCATCTACACATTTCTTGAACACTGCCAGGGACAGTGACTCTTCCACCACTTCCCTGGGCAGCCTGTTCCAATGCTTGACTACTCTTTTCAGGCAGAAAATAGTTCCTAATGTCTAACCTGAACCTCTACTGGCGCAACTTGAGGCCAGTTCCACTTGTCCTATCTGTAGTTATTCTGCAGAACATTGACATCGGCCTCACTACAGTCTTCTTTCAGGTAGTTGTAGAGAGCCATAAGGTCTCCCCTGAGCCTCCTCTTCTCCAGACTAAATAACTCCAGCTCCCTCAGCTGCTCCTCATAAGGTCTGTGCTCCTGCCTCTCACCAGCTTCATTGCCCTTCTTTGGACATGCTCCAGCACCTCAATGTCTTTCGTGTAATGAGGTGCCCAAAACTGAACACAGTATTCAAGGTGCAGCCTCACTAGTGCCAAGTTCAGGGGGATGATCACTTCCCTAGTCCTGCTGACTATACTGCTCCTGACACAGGCCACGGGGCCATTGGCCTTCTTGGCCACCTGGGCACACTGCTGGTTTGTGTTCAGCCGTCTGTCAACCAACACCCCCAGATCCATTTCTGCCATGCAGCTCTCCAACCACTCTGTCCCGAGACTGTAGCTCTGCATGGGGTTGTTGTGAGCAAAGTGCAGGAACCAGCACGGGACCTTGTTGAACCTCACACAGCTGGCCTCAGCCCATCGATCAAACCTGCCCAGACCCCACTGCAAAGCCATCCTACCCTCAGGCAGACCAGCTCTCTCTCTCTCAGCTTACTGTTAACCGTAAATTTGCTAAGGGTGCACTGAATCTTCTCATCTGTCGATAAAGACACTAAAGAAGATTGGTCGCAACACTGATCCCTGGGGAGCACCGCTTGTGACTGATCACTTGGATTTATCTCCATTCACCGTCACTCTCTGGGACCGGCTGTCCAGTTATATTTTTGCCAGCAAAGAGTCCACCTGTGCAAGCCATGAGCTGCCAGCTTCTCCAAGAGAAGGCTGTGGGAGTCTGTGTCAAAAGCCTTACTGAAGGCTAAGTAAACCATGTCCACAGCCTTTTCCTCATTTGCTAGGGAGGTCACCTGGTCATAGAAGGAGATCAGGTTGGTGAGGCAGGACCTGCCTTTCATGAACCATGTTGGTTGTGCCTAATCCTCTGGTTGTCACACACATACTGTGTGATCACCCTCAGGTTGATCTGCTCCATAACTTTCCCTGGTACTGAAGACAGGCTGACAGATCTGCAATTTCCTAGATCCTCCATCTCACCCTTCTTGTAGATGGGCATCACATTGGCAAGTCTTGAGTTACCTCAAACCTCCACTGTTGACCAGGACCACAAGTCAGATGTGATAAGGGGACATCCACTGTCAAATAATTGTTTCTGAAGTCAAATGCTTTGAAAAGGTTATGCAACTCATACCTAAAAATGATGCAATTTTCAAATTATTTTTGTCTCCATGTTTTCCAGAAAATGGCGAATTTGAATTGTATAAATAAGTGTTCTTACTCTCATCTGGGTACTAATTGTAGATACAATCCACCCAGGTGGAGGGACTTGCTTGAACCAAATCTATTTTGAAGAGAATGCTATTTGTAGAAGAGGCAAGATGTGATAAACACAAGAAATAGTGAATGAATTTGCTCTCCATAGAAGCATTAATGAATAAAGGAGACATAGGGGAATCTTTGCTATAGATCAAGCATTTTAATTACCTGAGAAGTAACAGTGTTAGGCCGATTGGAGATTTACTTTTGCATAAGCCCAAACTTTCATTTGCTCAGCAGGAAAGGCTAGTTTGGCCCCTAACAGCACTAAGGGTGATGTATCACCCAATCACAAGCAGTAATCAAACTTTCTCTGGTAGGCTGCAATTGAGAAAGGAAAAACCATAAGTATTCAGGACCTCTCTATTTTGACAAAAACATGCAAATGAATGACTGAAATAGAGTGGAAATGATCAGTGGCAGTGAAAGAAGTGGCAGTTTGAAATACAGCCCCAAAGCATATGGAACACCTACCATCCCATTTTACCTACTCGGGTCTCATAGTGGTTCGCATAAAGGAATATGGATACTGATTCCCTAGTGTTCCCTCCCACTTCAGCAACCACATTTGTGCTACTGTAGTTTCATTTGTTTTTGCTCAGCAACAAACCTGGTAGGATACTGCATTTATTCAAAAGCAATGCCTCACTGATATAACAAGGTTTTGTACAACAGGAAAGTATTTAGGAAATCATAAGCAGTAAAGCATGGAAGGGTAAAAGGTTTTTACCTCTAGTTATAATAATTATTTCCGATTATTAAATTCTGTGTTTTATTTCTCATGTGTTCTCTAGTATTATCTGAGGCAGAGTTGGATCTTTATATAGATTGCCATACAGAAGGAGTTGCAGAACAATGCAAAAAAAAATCCTTTTTCATTATGCAGTTTCAAAACTATTTTAACAAATGCAGCATGAGACCTCTGTTTTGATTCTGAAGTGTTAAAAATCTCTATGGTGTACTCAGAGTATATTTAGCTTTTATAAAACTTTCAGGTCTTTGGAAAAAGTCTTGGTCATGAAATGTGCCAGGTAAGCAGACTGAGATCCAGCAGCATAACATTTTGAATAAAAAGTCTTCCAGAAGAAGTGACAATGAACCTACATGCACGTCACAATTTCTCTTGTTCAGAGTAGTTTTGGCTGGAGGGGACTTGTAGCCATATTTCTGTTTTCTGATGCTGAAAAATTAAAATGACTTTGACTATGGAAAAAGAAGGAAAACAAACTGGAAGAGGGGTTTGTTTATTACCTTTGTAAATTACATGGTCATCCCATTAAGTTCTTGGCACACCCTCGACTGAGATGATTTATTCTTTCTCTGCTACTGCTTATAAAACAAATGTTATTACATTCCATTTCTCACACTCTGCTTCCTTAATTTTTGTGCTCTTTCAAGTATACTCATCTCATAATTGTATATTTTAGTAGAGCCAAATAAATCTGAATGAAGAAGAAAAAAAAAAATAAATTACCATTAAGGATAAACCTTCAAATAGACATTTTTTTTATTCTCAAAATAAAATTGGATAAATTTTTACTGCATGTCCAGACCAATAAAAATTCTGCCTCATGATGAAGAATAAGACAAACAAGTAGAGCGAATTTACTTGTCACACCAGAGAGTTTGAGGCAGGCTCTTGAATCTTGTCTTTTCCCCTGTGTCTTGGCCATACACTGATTTATACTCAGGTCAGATTCTCTTGAGTTCTGAATCATAAGGGTCATTCTGTCTCCTACATATCCAATTAATATTTGGGGGGAAAAAAATTGTCTTCATATATTTTTCTTCTTAATAGTTTTTCTTATATATGCACACATATACACAGGCATGTACATTTTGAGACAAAATACAGATAGCATTAACCTGGATCAAATGAATGTACTATAAATTCTCAGGTCACTTATTTTACAATTTAACTGGAACAACCTGGAATAGGAGTCCTCTGAAATCCTGCAACCTATTTAGTTCCTCAAACCTATGCTATTCCCTAGCGTAGAACATGTTTTCTTGGATCAAAATAGTGTACTATTTTGTGTCTTAATGTGTACTATTTCTGTCTTAATTTTCAATTACACAGGTTTTCCTATCCCTTCACTGCTTCCTATTTTTTATCCCCATGCATTTTTTAATAAAATACAACAAATAAGTATACAGTCATGACTATATGACATTCTATATGTGCTATATAACATTTCTTCTGGAACTTTTAGAGCACTTACTTACACAATCTGTATAACTGCTAGCTGGTATCAGCAAACTCAACATTGAAGACAAACTTCATAGAGATACTGTGGCTTAATGACCACACCTTGGAAATATGGGCCCTTTACAGTAATACAATATCATAACCAATATAATATTTGGCAATGGTATTTACATTCTTTTCTTAATTTCCCTTTGCCAGTAAGATATTTTGATCAAACTGAATACTCTTGGATTATTTTTCTAAGTAGCTAAAGTTGTAGTCTATGAAGAATATATTTCATCACATTTTTTCCCCCACAAATTTCCATACTAAATGGAATGTATAATGCATTTTCATGGCTAGTTTCCTTAGTAATTAGCTAAGTCAGAAAAAAATACCATGAACACCAATCATCTGTCTATCTCACATAAACATAAGCATGTAAACTTGCAGCCATAGACTTACCAAAGTCAAAGTGCTATTTGAAAAGTAAGAATAGAGCAGTTCTTTTTTTTTTCAGGGAGTATGATCTTAAAATTTAACAAAAGATTTGTGAAAAATAAGTATCTAATATTAAAACTGATATATTAGGGAGACCAGTAACTTAATAATTTGAACCATGAGTCTTAGTATCACTTTAACTGGATTGAGAAAAATCCTTTGATTAGACCATTAAGACTTTAATTAGGCTAACAAATTATTGGTTTTGCATTTAAGGTGTGTGGTTTATGTGAATAAAGGTAACGCAAATTTTAGTGCAATAATTGTTGGAGAATGTTGGCAACCCAGCCTGTAATTTGCATTCCAAAAGCTAGCAAATACGTAACGAGAACTATTTAAAATCGTCCCCACACCTGCACTTGTATATAATTTTCAGCAACATGATTTGTTATTGACTTCAGTAATTATCATCACTACAGTTTGCACCAGCCTGTGAAAGTTATGGATTATATCAACATGTTGCAGAAAACATTCATTGGGTCAATAAGAATTTCATTATATTTTAATGGTTGACAATGGACTAGAAAAATCAGAAAACTTCTCCGATGATGCTCATTTTGAGTAGGGCTCTGAGCAGTTTTCTTATTCTGAGTTTTCTGAGCTCATTCTGAGTTCATTTTTTAACAGATTTATTTTTTTTAAATGGGGGATATCATACTTGTGTCTCTCCAGCTGGGTATATTCTTCTGTCTTGGTCTATAGTACTTTAAAATGAAAGAAAACCTTTTGTTTGAAGTATACATTAAAAGATATGAAAGCAGGGGCAAAAAAGGTAGTTTGGGAAATAACCTTTCAAACCAGAAATTTGAATCAACTTTTTAATGTCCTTGTAAACTAGTAAAGTAGTAGTAAGTATTTTTTGATAAAACTGATAAATCTGAGAAGTCTTGTCACCTTTCATAAAACTGAGAAGTCTTGTCATCTTCTCAGTCTGTCAGAAAAGCTCATAAATATAGGATGGCATTAAACTAAACATCTTTGGTAATCACCTCTCAATTGGAACTTAGTTAACATGAACATAATTGAATTTATTACTACAAGTTGGAGAAAATTTCATTTTTCAGCTAAAATTCAGAGTTAGTGCAGGTATAAGATGTAATCTTCAAAGTAAATTCTCTTTTTTTTTTCTTGCACCTTTTGCTATAGACAATAAAAACTTTGAATTATTTCAATATCTTATATAAATTTCCTACAACTGTATGTTTTAGGAAGATACTATAGTCCTAGTGCTAAAACTTCAACAAATATTCTTTCAAAGACCCTTAGATGGATAGTGGATATTTGAATTTTTCTCAGTAAACCTAGAGAACCTTCTAGCCACTGCCTGAAGTCCCACTTACTCTCCTCAAGAGAATGTGCGTGATGAACCAGCCCTGGTGAGGCCACATCTGGAGCACTGTGTCCATTTCTGGGCCCCCCAGTACAAGAGAGATGTGGAGCTGCTGGAGAGAGTCCAGCGCAGGGCCACAAGGATGATCAGGGGCCTGGAGCATCTGCCCTATGAGGA
>JAWLRI010000838.1:2272890-2293125 GCA_034781795.1 Crypturellus tataupa | reverse complement strand
AGTGAGGGTGACAGAGCACTGGAACAGGCTGCCCGGAGAGGTTGTGGAGTCTCCTTCTCTGGAGATCTTCAAGACCCACTTGGATGCCACCCTGTGCCACGTGCTCTAGGTGGCCCTGCGTGTGCAGGGGAGTTGGACTAGACGAGCTCTAGAGGTCCCTTCCAACCTTAGGCATTCTATGATTCTGTGGTTCTATGAACCAGCTCATGGGCTGAGAGGGACTGATCAGAACCCAACAAATAGCATGGAAATCACCTTAGCTGATCAGAGCAATAGCTCATCGGTTTGGCATCTGAACAATTGCTCAGATTGGGACAATTGCTGATGTCAGATGTTGGAAAGGAGAGTTAGGAAACCTTGTTTTAAGCCATGGTAAAATAGCTTCCCCATAAGTAAAATAACTTCTTAACCACATTTAGACTTTTGACATTTTCTGAACATTGACTCTATTTTTTGCCCCTCTACATAATGAAAATGCTATAGAATTTCAATCAGTCTAAGCAAGCAGCCTACTAATCAGAGTTACAAAACTTCCTGTTGGCTTACAGAATGAAGAGAGGAACAATTTTTGGACCAAAAATTCCATGAAAATACTGGCTGCAAAAATATTTATCTAAAGAGTGTATATTCCTTTCAGATATATTGAAATCTTTTTTTTTTAAGATATTCAGATATTTTCTCATCTTTTATAAGCAAAAGCTTATCTTATTTTTCATGTTTGTAAGTAGTCTAATGGTTACACAGACAATGCTCGGTATAAATTGTTCTTTCCAGCAAGAAACAATGTTCAGACACTACAGTAATGATGAAAAGACTGATGGAAAGACAAAATAAAAAGACTTGATTTTGACCTGAGCACTCCACAGCTATTTCTCAAATGTATACACGCCAGTGAGGAAAAAAAAAAATCATTATTCATATAATCTAGACTTTAGATCATATTTACAGAACAGATAGATTTACCCATAAATAAGCAGGACTCTACTTAATTGCCAAGCACATTACCATGAGAGGAGCAAAGACAAAGCAAAAGGGTTTGTTTGGCAAACATCCTCATAGTTTTAGCTTCTGGTATACTGTCAGAGTGACACAAAAACGTGTAGACATTCTTCAATGCATTTACATTACATTATTTTAAAAGATCATGAAGCTTATTGAAATTCAAGGATTACTGCAGACTACATAAACAACAGCAACTGAAATTCAGTAAACCTTTGTTAAGGGAAGCATCATTAAAATTTTCCAAAAGAGAGGAATGAGAATTCCTTCAGCAACTTGTAGTAAACTATTTATAACAACAAATGATGAGAAATGTTTATATATAAATTTGAGTGATGCAAGATAATATATACACTATGCTAATATATGGCCTATATCAGTTTTAACTTGTTTGTATAAAACACAATAAAGAGTGTCTCCGAGTGGCCAAACTATGGGGGAAGCACACTGCTATAGAAGATGGAGACACACTACAAAAGGACAGAAGGAAAGAGAAGTCCATTCTCCCTTCCGCATCTCAACCGTCCAACCAGAACAATGATAGTCAGAGTCATATAAAGCAGCACTGCTCCCTCTCCTTTCCTACTTGCACGGAGCTCTGTGTGTGTTGAGTCTTTATACACAGTATTTTTACTCGGCCCCATCACTCTACTGTGAAGTAACATCACTGTAGGGAGAGACAGAGATAGGCTTTCACATGCCACTACCTGCTTAATCCAGCAACTGGAGCTATTCCATCCTGGATAAAGAAGATCAAAGGAACCTGCCAGCATGTAGAGCACTTTATATCTCTCCAAAAATTCTTTCATGAAGAATTCTCAAGGTTTTGACCTGCAAAGTAGTGATCATATTCCTACAGAGGTCCCAGCAGGAACAAGAGAGGAGTCTCTGCAGCAGGCCCAAGGCCGAGACAACTTGTATACTGTGCAATTGTCACCCTGCACTACTGGCAGGCCTCAGGAATATAATGTACCATAAGTTATATATAAATAAAACTATATTCTTAATCTTAACATTGCTCTGCAGCATACCAGGAAGCTCTCCCTATGCATAAACATAGTTACAGCTGTCAGACCTGGTCATCCTCAGCTGCAGTCATCAACTGCTCATCTAACTTTGCTACAGATTTCTGGTTAACAGTCATGTTTCTGCTACATAGCAGGAAGAGTTCTCTTTTCCCCAGAAATGTTACTCTATAAATAGAAAGAGAGCTATCCCTCTATAAACAGCACTGTGATCAACCTGCTATGGCAATTGAACAATAGGAATTGGCATGCTTCATCTCTTCACCCATTATAATCTTGTAATAGGAGTAATGAGTACATGGCCAGAGAGCTGTCTCCAAGCCAATCTGTATGAAAAATTATCAAGTGTATCATGTTTAAGCAAATAGTAAGCTTTTTTTTTTTTTTTTTTTTTTGTAATATAGCATTTTCTAGACTTCTGGGGATTGGTCTAGGTTGCTCCAGGGAAGAGAGCCAGTTGTTTAGAGGCTAATAGATTCTTAACCAAACAAACGTTAACTTTTAGTAGCTTTTCAGGATAAATCTCTCTTCATGAAACCTTTAATTGTTACCTAGGGATTTTTCAGAGAGCAACTAGAAACAGCTTTGATGACAGTTGTCAATTGAATAAAATTGTTTTCTCTGAGCCCATAACTATGATTTTACATTATAATTCATTTCTGGAATTAAGCCACGTACTGAATTGATAAATATTGTCAACAATAGACTGGCTCATAGAAACCAAAGAATAAAACAGTATTTTTTTCCTTAATTCAGGAAGCTCCCCGCTACTGAAGATTGCCAGCATCTAAACATACTCTTTCTTCAGAAATCCTAAACTATCCAGCAATTTCCTTTACATGTCTAAATATTCAGTGCAACACTACCTGCTTCGGTTGAGAAAAATATTATATATCATGAGGACAATGAATGTATGCGTACTGCCGGTTTTCTTTTGGTTATTTCCCTCTGCCCCCATCCCTCACACCTTTTTTTTTTTTTTTTTTTTTAAGCTGTAATTAGAAGGAGAGGACTCAACAATATTGGAGCACCAACAAACACCAGACAGGAAGAGGAAATATTCACAAAAAGCTTTGCAGTAGATCCTTTCTGTCCACATTTTGCAGTTAGATGCAATTTCTACAGCTATCTAACAACTTCATTCTCTTGATGCTTGCATTTGCAGGCTGAGAACTCATGAGGCATTCAGAAGAAAAGGATGCCACTCAGGTCTTAGTTTCCTGAAAGGCAACAGAAGGACTCACCACTCTTACTATTTGGGGTCAAGAAGAGGCAGGAAGAAGGAAAATGCCAATAAAATCATATTTTTGTAAATACTAATCAGTTTTTGTTTACCATTAAATCACATTACCACATTAAATCTGTATTTAAAACTATTAAATACAGACAAGGTTAAAGCTTGTACCTCAGATTTAGATCATTTTGATAAAATAGGACAGATAGATACAAGAGCTAGTTTACACATTAATGTATTTATTTCAGGAAGGTTTTGCTTGTGGTGCAATGATAGATTTGTAAAATCCTTGAAAGAGTTTTAACTTCTTTGTTTTATCTTTTTTCCTCTGGAGCTCAGCTTAGATGACTTATGTGCAAAGTCTCTGTGAAGCTAGAAGTGTAGTGCCAAAGAGCATTGGTCATCGAGCGAGTACATTGCATAAGGCAGTGAGCAAGCGAAGTTAGAGCAGAAGGAATAGGGAGGCAACTGATGCCCAGTTTGTAGCACCTGTCCATGGCTCACTCATTTGAGTTTCACATTCCTGCAGCAGCTCCTGACCCTGGTCCAACATCATCTTCTCTAAGCTTATATATAATTTTGCACTGTGTGCAATTATCTTGTGTTTATTTAAACTCATGATTTCGATCAATAATAACACTCATCTTTTAATTAATATTTTAATATTCAATAAAATTCGTAACTTCGGACTCAGATCGAAAGCTTGCTAACTCTACTTTTACTATGTCTTTCATCAAAAATTTGTACCCTGCAAATCCAGTCAGAACCTTGCTCTTAATTTAGAAAAATGTTGTGAGTTGGTTTGCTGGGTACTTTATATCTGCCTTGAAGAAAGGCAGAGTTGGATAAAATTCAGGGGAAACATGAGATTGCTTTTGATTAACACTAGCTTCAATAACTTGTTTCTAGTTAGTCTGCTTGCTTTCTTAATTTACCTCTGCAAAACAAGAAGCATATAGTTTTGAGCAAGGAACTGCTGATAGTTATTAAATTGTTTCCCAGTGGAACTTTATGAATAGAGTTACATCCTGTTCAGTGCTTGTCATCAATAGGAAAATTATGAAAATATTTAATATCTCAACATAAGATATGAAGACATCTTATCAGCATTACTCATTCTGTCATTTGAGGCTAGGTCACTTTATAGCAATTTTATAGGTAAAATACATTTACATGATCTGTTTAGTACTCTAGACCGATAAGCCCTAATATCCACAGCATTCATTTTCCAGTGTCTTTGTGTGATCACTGTAAAAAAAAAAAAAAAACAGTAACCCTGACATTATTCTTCTCCCACCCAACCAACCATTTTTTTTTCCCTAATAGGGGAGAGCAGTGGAAGAAGGGGAGCTTACCTTAAAATACTCTCCCCTAAATGAAATACAAGTTTTTTCTTTAAAATAAAGCATCTTTTACAAATACTATGCATATGGGTACATATATACCTCTGTGGTATCTCACTGTATCTGTCTTCACTGTGTAATATTAGTTGCCTTTCACTGCAAGTTTTTCAGAACAAGATTTCTTAGGCTTGTGCAGCACGTATCAGATTCGACTTGGGAAGTCAGTCAAATTCTATACATGCTCTTGACAATTAAGTCAGGAATTTATACTAGGAAAATTGAAAATTTTGAGCTAATCACATTGGTGATGATCGTAACTATTTGTTTTTCAGAATCCACTCAGAGGATTTGGGTAAATCCACTAAATTTAATATGCTTATCTTGCTTCATTCCTGTTATACCCTAGAGGCTTTAATCATTCTCCTTCTTTCCCAGTGTCATCAGCAACATTGGTAAGTCACCAATAATATGATAAAAAAAATGAAACAAGATTCATACAGAGTTTCATTGATTGGCAGGGAAAACAGAATCAAATTCCAGGTGGAATATGAACCATCTTTTTGTTTAAAAAACTACAGCTGCAGAAAGATTTATTTATTTATTTATTTAAGTGCCATTCTCTCTATTTATGCTTTTTAAAAAGGAGAAAAAAATAAATTTAGGGGTATTAAAATTGGTCCACAGGGCAAAAAACAGGATTATACTTATGACCTTTTTTGTACTTTAGATAATAATAAAAAAAAATTACCCAGAAATATTTAATTATAAGCGCCATTTCAGTGTAAAATTCTCGCTATAGCACAGTAGAAATACAGCCTGCTGTTAATGGTCTGTACTGTTAGAACAGCAAGTGAGGTGTTTGTATCAAAATAGCTAAAACAATTGTTAAAATCTTTCTTAGATTCATTTCTAAGACTGCTTATACTGAGAACATTATTGATTGCTAGACTGGCGAAGTAAGCAATCCAGATAGTAATTTCCCTTCATAATCAGGTGCAGTGTACCTTTAGCACATGTTATTTGTTTATTCAGTCATTCAAAAAGATGGTATTGGTAAAGGAATTTATGATAAGTACTAATGAGGTATGAAAAAAAGTCAGTTTTACCAGAACTGCACAGGGAAAGGTAAATCTAACTATTTTCTGCTTTATTAAGAACATTTTACATAAATGGGATAAGACATTTCATAATTGCAATTAGGTTTCAGAGGACAAAAGCAATTAAAAAAAAAGTTTTCGTTTTTTTTTACATTCCAGTCTTTAAAAAACTATGCTTATCCTGGCTAATCAATAAATTTTGATAGTCCTGTAATATATATTAACTCTCATGAAAGAAAGGACTTTCAGAATACACATGAGAAAATATTTGAGGCAATAATGTTAGGCAGCTGTAAGGAAAATCATTTGGAGAAGAAAACTTGACATAGATTTGACAAATACAGTTCATTACCAGGGATTTCTCTTTAGCATTCATTACTATCTAAGTTAAAGGAGATATTTGCTTTCTATTATATATCTTATAGGTTTGTTAAAATAGCTGAAATAAAACATATTCATTACACCAACTCTTTCCTTCAAGTGTCATCTGAAATCTTATTCCTTAATAACTGCTTTAAACACCTGCTTCCTTTTCATCCTCCAGCTAGAGCTGGAGTGTCTAGCCATCAGCTTGGTACCTACTGACACAGATAAAAATGGGGAAAAACAGCACAGGATTCCTAGTGACATCAAACTGCAATTGCTTTAAGTCTCCCTTCATTGTCTCTTGATTACCTTGAGTCCAAATTCACTCCACATCCTCAGACAGATGCTCCTTGGAAACAAAATATTCTCATCACTGCTTTGGGAGCCAAAAGGATTAGCAGCAGCAGGGCTGGGAAGGCAGAGCAGCACTGTGAGCCAGTCCAGCAGTTTATCATTTCCCTTTTAAAAAGGTTAAGGGAAAATCCATTCCAGTTTTATTTTTCCCACGTTGGCCTTAAACGTAATATTAAGAACACATTTTGCCACATATTGGAAAAGTACTCGCACAGGGTAGGATAGTAGCTGAGGGCTTAAGGGAAAACATTTTTTCAGGAAGTGGATTCATGAGTTAAAAATAACAAAAAGCAGGGCAGGGAGGTACAGCGAAGTCACTTGCTACCATTGTACATACGATTTTAGCAGGATTCAGCTAAATGTGAAGAAAGATGCAGTGCATGGCAGAAGTAAACTATATAGCTATATATGCACTGATCAATGACATCAAAACTTTAACAGATTCAGGGGCAAGTTGAACCTTTTACCTAAAATATCAAGTTAACATAGTTTCAGCTGGGGAGTTTCAGTTATAGATGGAGAAACCCAGCTTTATGCATCGATGCTTGAATGTCTTGGCAGAATTTCAAAATTTAAATCATTTCTGAATGTCAACCATTACATAAAATAGGTTAATGAGAGTCATTTTAATGTACTGCAATCAATTAACGTACTCTTATGAGGATGATACATGAAAAGATGGAACATCACGACTCAAAATTACTATGAAGTCTTAATAAAAACATATGTTTAAATATAAAGAAAGAAAGTCATAGGATTGAAAGCTGTAGCCTAATTAGTTGATAAAAAAGCACGACCTTCAAACAAATATTTAAATGATACTTTCCTTCCTGAAACAAACTTTTTTTTTCCAGAGTTTAGGGTGGCAAAACTTCTTTGAATATGAGGTTTACATAAATGCATCTGTCCTACCACCACAAAAAATTAACAAGGTTTGGCCCCATTTTTTCCCTCAAAATCTTACCTTACATTTATGCCAAATGTATCTATTCACAGCACTTTCCTCTCCCACCCAACCCTTTCAGAGGATTTATAATTAACACCTTTATAAATAAATGTGTATAAACACATCAGAGGAAGATCTTGTCCTGGTCTTTCCCACTGAATAATGGTAACAAAATTTTAAGGAGTGGTCGCTAATGTAAACTATGCATTTGACATTGTGTATCCATAGAAATATCCCAAAGATCCTGTCTGTACAATGGTGGATGGAACCATGGAAAGCACGCATGTCAGAGGAAGAGGAAAGGAATAACAATCTGAGGATATGAAAGCTTATTATTATCACTATGCAATGTATGTGATTTTCTGTAATTTAAAACATAACAGGTAGTACAAGTGTCATGATGCCTGCCACCCATTTATAACATCATATGTCCATTTTCAGGAAAACACGATAAAACTGGATTTTCAACAGAGGTCTTGAAAGAGAAAATGGCCCTTGTTTCAGTTTATTTTAGTAGTGCTGTTTCACAGAACAGGATGGTTCAGAAGAAAAAAAAAAAGTGTTTATAAGCAATTGCTAGTGGAATAGCAATTCCAATTCCAATAGATTGGAGGAAGGTAAATATATGGTAAATATAACCTATTTCCAAATGTCTCACAGTAGGTCCCAGAGGGGATGCAAAGGGTATGTAAACTTATGTAAGAATATTCAATACCAGAAGGACCCATTTTTTAATAACAGTTGCAAAAGAGCAATGTATGAATAAGTTTACTCTTTGCAAAATGATAAGGCAATGTCTTTAGGGAGAATTCAAAACCTCAAACGAAGCATTTTGAAGGAAGAGGCTGCGCTGGGGAGAAAACAGGAAAGAGGCTAAAGTCACGAAGACTGGGATAAAAGTTCTATTATTGGTTTAAAGAAAATTCTAAATGTGGAGCCCTTTTGGAGAGAAAGACAAAAAAAGATATTGCAGCTAAGATCTGGAAGCAACTGAACATAGCAGCTGAAATAAAACAAAAGGAAAGGTGTTGACCTTGATTGTCACTCTGACAGTTTAATGAGGTTAAATAATTTATTTTGATTCATTTCCTAGATTCTCTAGTTACAGGGGAACCAAACAAATAATAAATGGATAATTTCACTACATAAGTGAATCAGCTTGATATATTTCTATCTATAAAAATATAAATGATGTCAATGTTAATTGTGATATTTAAATGCTATCTAGCATTATATAGAAAATTTCACAGGAGATACAAGATAGAACTTAGTCATTGTTAAAGTTTTATAATGAGCAAATTTATAAAACATGTCTTTTGAAACAGTAAGACCTTATGCCCTGACAAAGACATTTGTTCAGGCAAATTTAAACCTCAGAATAAGTGTAAAATAATAAGGGAGATGTAGAAAAAAGAACTTATTTAGTAAATACTGAAGACTGAAGATTCAGTATGATACAAATTTTATGGTACAATATAGCCATACCTCTTTATATCACTTTATACTTTATACCACTCTATATACCATTTTAATTCTACCTTTAGACATGACTGCTCCATTTTTTTTCTTTCCTCTACTAAACTGTTAGTATCTTCATGCTCCAATTTTTCTGTCAGAGATGACCTACTATATATTTAAGCCAGCTCCAGGATGCTATTCTCACATGTATTTAGCACTAAGATTTAATGCCTTGATTTAAATATTGAAGGCTGGTTCCCATGCATGAAAGATCATGCATTTTCAAGCATATTAGATATCAAATAAAATAATAAAATAATAATAAAATCTCTCTATGTACAAATATAACCCCAAATTATTATATGCAATATTTCAAAAGTATTTTTTTCTGAAGTATGATGACATTTGGCAGAGGAAGGAGTGACCTGGTGTGAAGTCATTGCTGTTAAGTTCCCGTAATTTGTCCCTTTTAAAGCTGTTCATATTTTTTTTTACAGAACTGTTTTTCAGTAAAGAATAAGTGTATTCCATGACACATAAATGCTTCATGAGATGTTTTGTGATATTTCAATATCAACAAGAGATCAAATTTTTCATTTCAAAAACTCATCTTGTTTTAATTTTAAAATCATTTTTAATCCATAAAATAGAAACTTGGAAGTTGAAGTAAAAGGAATTGTAAAAACAAACATATTTCAAGCACAAGGAAATTTTTTTTTCTATTTAAATAAACTATTTTGTAGAAAACATTCCTCATTAAAACAATCATCTGAGATACTCCACAATCAATTCTTCCCTCAGTGCCCAATTTTAGGATCTGCACTATGAATTGACATGGAATATACAATGAAGAGTTATCCCTTTGTAAAGCATTTTCTCTACATAAACTATAACAAGAATCCTCATCTCTCTGTCAATCTCCTTGACCTCCAAAGAGTCAGCTCTTTTTGGATTAGTTTCTCTGTTGGAAAATGGAGATAATATTTCTAACTTGACAAAGTTCTTCAAATTTTTATGACAACATAGCCCAAATCTCATACAGGTCAGAACACCTTACAACTGACAAATGACAGCGCAACACGAGGAGCCTTTAATCAATTTGTAAGTTCTGAATATTTCCATCGGCATGATTATGTTTCTGTATTTCAGATGCATGCTCAAACATATTTAGCTAAGAAAAAATGACTATTTGCATTGCATTTAATTAAAGGTGAAACTAACAAATGTCTAAGGATAATACAGTCAAATATGATATTTGCCCTGCATATCTAATTTCATATTCCATAATTAACCAATGTCACATTTCATAACCAGAAAATGTACACTTATTGAAGGGCCAAGTCCGTACCTTAAGACTGCCCCCACTAAGGAGAAGAGCAGCATCCAGAGGAAGCAGCAAGTGACTGTTGTGGATGACTCCCTGCTGCAGGGCACAGAGGCATCAATCTGTAGACCCGAACCCTCATCCAGAGAGGTCTGTTGCCTGCTAGGAGTTCGAATAAGGGATGTTGCAGCGAGACTGCCAAGGCTTCTCCAAGCATCTGACTATTATCTCATTACTGTTTCATGTGAGCACTAATGACTCCATGAGGAAACTGGGAAACATCAAACATCAGAGCCCTAGGGGTTGCAGTCAAAGGTCTGGGTGCTCAAGTTTTGTTCCTCTATCCTGTCAATAGGAGAATGGATATGAGGAGGAAAAGGTGGATATTACTGGCTGCGCTACTGGTCTTGGCCACAAGATTCTATGACCGTGGGGCTCTGAATATCATCAGCTAGTGGGGAAAGATGAGAGCCACCTCAGCAAGAGGGGCCCGTGTGTCTTTGCCAAAAGCTTGGCCAGCCTAGTCAGGAGGGCTTTAAACTAAGCAAGAAGGGGGATGGAAAATGTTACATGGACAGGGCAATCAGTGCCATGCAGCCAAAACCAGAAGGTGTCCAGCAGGAGTATGGTTGTGGGGAAGTGAGTATAGGGGTTTATTATAGAGGGTCCTCTTTCAATCCCTCGCAGGAAACCTGCAGGCTTGATTACTTCCCTTAAATGCCTGTACACCAATGCATGGGGAATAAACAGGAGGAGTCTCCTTCTCTGGAGATCTTCAAAACCCGCTTGGATGCAGTCTTGTGCCACGTGCTCTAGGTGATTCTGCATTTGCAGGGGGCGTTGAACTAGATGATCTCTAAAGGTCCCTTCCAACCTTAAGGATTCTATGATTTTATGATTTGTATACACCACTGAAGTATCTCAAACTGGACAATTATTTGACTAAATCTTCATAAACACTCATGACCAAATACATTGAAAAGGTTCCTCTAAATATCTGAGTGTAAGAAGACAACTGTGGCAGTTCTTTACCTGAACTGCTTTTAGGAGTGTCAATTTACTTTTACTGTTACAGACACTATTAGCTTGTCAATTGTAGAATCACCCTTAAAAAACATATATTAAAAAGCATAAAACTATGATTTCTCTCTATCTGGTCCACGTGAAGTTACATTTACAGTTATCTCTATACACTTTTTATCTAAAGGAGGTGGGGGAAGAAGATGACTATTCTACTAGGAAAACTTAGTACCTGCAGGAGATGACTTAACTCTTTAGCCATGTTCCCAGCTTCCTCATAGAAAGTCTTTTGCCAGCAAAAATTTTTGCACAAATAATGCAGCCACTTTCCTAACAGCATGCCACTTCCATTCCTAATAGCAATTAAAACTGTATGAGCTTCTTGAACAAAATCTCAATGCAAAAACATGTAAGAAAAAAAACACACATCTGTTTCTAAGAAAGACTCTTGCAACATAGGTCCAATATTACAGTTATGACAGATCTCAGACAATCCCTTCTCCTCACCAGCATTTTTTAAATTATTTAGAAAAAAAGAAGAGCCTAATATAAAATTTTAAAAAAATCTTATCATAAAATATAAAAAATTTAACAGCTGCCAACTACTGTGGCCTCTGAACAAACACATTTTCTAACATCATTCCTGAAATTTGGCAGTCTCCTCATTTTTGTAGAGCACAGGCTGTCTTGCAGGGTTATCATGATGTCAGAATTCAGGAGAGCTGAACCACTAATCTGTTACCAGGCTCTTCTGTCTTACTTAAAACTTTGGGAAGCTTAACACATCTCAAGCATTCATTTTTTGTGGGTGGCTAAGTAGGGCAGAAATGAGAAAAATCTGTATTCTGCTACTTACTTTCCCTTTATGCTTCAGTGGTTGTATTTTTACAAAGAGCTTGGCTTTGCTTTCTCACCTGGGTTCCGCTCTCTGTGCTAATGTGGGAGTGAGCAATTCATCATGATGAGAAATAAATTCAAAACAGAACCATACCTCTTCTTTTAAGTGTGGTAAACAGATTCCTTATTTGCATATTTTTCATCCTACTTTTTAACTATCATAAATAAAAATTAACTCTGTATTATCACAAGCAGAATGTACAATAAAACAAGTAAACAACAACAACAACACCAAAAAAAGGCAAAGCTGCATCCTTCTCAAAAATGAGCATTAATTAGGTGATCAGAGATAGGAATTTCACTTGAATAACTAACATACTTTTTCTAACAGAACAGCTTTTTAATAGTGATTGTATCAAAAAAAAAAAAGTCCATTGTTGTTCAATCACCTCTGTACAGAATCAGTTTTACAGTTGTATCCCTTTACCTCTGAGACTATGTGTAATCACACAGTATCCTGCGTACAGGAATCAAATATTTATGCTTTCCAAGCTGTTTTTATATATTCCCCAAAATATATTTCTCCAAAATTCCTTCTGTTCTCTTAAAATAACTTCATGACCTATAGAAGAAGACTGGTTTGTGAATTTCAGCTGCATACAGGCCAGACAACATGAACTTGCCAAGAACAAATATTGTCAAATAATCAGCGAAACTGAGCTTGTGGAGAGGATATAGAACAGAAGTAAGACTTTGCTACAGCTTTGGTACAACCTTCAGATAGCATTGTCGCATGCAAGTATAGGAAACACAGCCAAGGCTTCTCAGACGTAAGCAAATGTTCTTCAGTTCCTCCTACTTGTGATAAGTCAAATGCATATGATCAAGTTCTTTGATGTTCAAAAATTATGAGCCTGTCTAATATTTCCACAAATGTCATAATCAACAGTTGCGCCATGATTTCTAGTGGTTTATGCAAAAGAAAAACAATCAAAGTTGCCCTTTGGCTTTGTGAACCATGTAACATCTTTGGTTTTATCTGATAGCCATTTGTGTAATATAGATTCCACAGCAATGTACCCAAGAGAAAAAAAAAAACTACATCTTTTTTTTTATTTTGTTCTTTATTTTGTTTTTGATCTTCTGGGACATACTGGGCACCAAACTGCAGTAAAGGGGTAGCAGCTCTTCCTTTCTTCAATCCGGGACTAGATACACACTCCAAGAGATACATCGTCAGCACGACTCTACACACAAGGGTACAGAACTCCCAGGAAAACAGGTAAAGAAAGACATTATTCAATTTGGTTTGCTGCTCAAGTGGTCCTTTCCTCACAGGAAACAGTGCGTAACCTTTGTCCACATAAGAATACTGTCAGGATATACTGAAAGGGAATTGTTCCTCATCCATCACTTCAGTTGTTATTGATAAGGTGAGCATAATTCCTTCATTTGCAAAGCAGGAAGGGGAACAAGACTGGAATTCCAAATATTCTACACAAATTTGAGGAATTGCCTCAAATAAAAGGATGCAATTCAGCAGGAAAAAATAAATCACAATACACTAATAAATGAACAGCACAAATACCACAGAGAAAAACGAACAAGATGGCAAAAACAATCTAAAAGTATAGTGCATCTCAAAGTATATACAAAAGTGAAAGCATTGTGAAATAGTCTGTATGACATCATAATCTGTAAGCAGGAACATTGTGCGTAAAAAAAAGTAGCCATTTAACTCTACTCAGCATGAATAAAGCCTAATAACATACTACATAGATGAATTATAAAGCCCAAACAAGAATATTAAAGGGATTTGAGACATAGAAAACAGGACCCTTGCTCTCCAAACAGGTCATGTCCAATCCTGTGTAGTCAACCAGGGAGCAGCCCTTCTCCAGAACCAGTCCCAGTGGGACAAGAGTCTTCAGACCAGCTATGTACAAGCTTCAAGTGATGGTCTCAAGAAGGACAATTTGCAAAGCAGTGTGCCTATCAGCCTTGAATTTAACTGAAAATACCACAGTCTCCATTGCTGCACTAACAAGTATCTCATAAAATCACTTCAATCCTTTTCTTGCTAAACAAGCTACTTTCCTCCGTACACCAACATTGCTGCAACATTATATAGAACTTCTCTAGAAATGCGGTAAGATATGCAGAGAACTGACTGTTCTGAAACCACAGGAAGTATTTCACTCTCCCAATTAGCTCATACAGAGCTAATTAAAAATCAATGGTTCTGCCTGGAGATTCCCCATTCCCAAGGAAGAATTCAAATAGGTGCCTAAAATAGGAACCAAATTCATCTGTGAGACTGTAGACAACTGAAAACTAGAAAAACCTTTCTTCCAACTAGCTCGAAGAATTATATTTGAACAATATATATACAAAGAAAGATGCATGTTGACTGAATTCAAATAGGGATGTCAACTCAGTCATATTATATTAGTCATGCTACCTCCCCAAAGAGGGAGATAAGATGGGACATAGAAAAGAAAAGATCAAATAAAAAAATAAGTTTACAAGAGGCATTTTCTTAGAAAAAGTTTTAATCTTCTAATTAAGATATGTTTGTCATTTGTTTATAACCTTTATCAAAATCTATAAAAAGTTACAACTCTGACCATCTGATTTAAGATTCCTTCAGTAAAAATGTGTTTGACCCATATCTTGATTCTATAAAACTTGTATACAAGAACAGATACAGACTTACTGACTTACCCACCTGTAAGTACTAGGCATAAAATAATTACTGCATAAGAAGTTTGAAATAAGTATTGATCTATACAAGCTCTTATCTTAGAGAAAACAGCTCACTTCTGATACTGAATATTCTAATGGTTTAGATGAACAACAGTAAAATGTATAAAAAAGCACATTAAAACTGCACTAAGAAATAGGACACACCTTTGCAAGGTTATTAGATACAAGGTGTAAAAAACAGTTATTTGGAGTGAAAATACCTAATATATAACAGCTAAGTGTGAAGAGTAAACTGGTGCAGTGATTTGCACTTGGATGAATGAAGCCAATTTCTAATTCTTCTGGTAGAGGTAAAGTGCATCAAGTGAACAAGATTATAGAGGGAAAAAGTGACAACACTGATGTTATTTTTTTTAATTGATACCGTTATATACTTGTGACTGGTTGGTTGGTAGTTTTGTTTTGTGCTTTCTTCAGAGCCCTAAGGAGAAACAAATTATAACCATAAGCTTTATGTCTAGCTGATTCTACGACAGGAACACATATAACTGTCAGTTCTGCCTTCTAAGCTGTAATGCAGACCTTCATAACTTGAAATAATTTACAAGTTACAGCTAGACGTCTTTATGCCACATTCTTCCTCTGGCTAGAACAGTTCATTTTCCAGAAACCGTATAAGAAGCATGTTGCATGTTCTTGCTATACTTCATCAAAAAGGAGATAACTTGGCCTCTGTACATTATCAGGAGCAAAAATATAAATATAACAAATTAAAATCACAGTGAGGCTGAGGTGAAACAAAATATGTCTACATCACTAAACAGTGTCTGGATATAACTGGTTGGTAAATCTTTTGCTTTCTTCATGCTGTGATGGTAAAGTAGGTAAATGAGAAAACCAGTGAACTGCATTCACAACCTACTTTTTCCCTCAACACTTTTCACCCATAAACACACTGGCTTGGCTGTTGCTTTTATTTCTCATTTCTTTCTTGAAGACTTTACTTGCTTTATGCTTCCAACCTAACAGGTGACATCTTAGAGATACTACATAAATTAAGTTTTTCAGCATGCTGATTACCCACCAATAATCTAGGCCATATTTCCATAACTTGCCTGTAAGAAGATCAGGAAGCATGTGAGAGATTTAGCCAACCCTAAAATAAATGTTACCCATTCCATTACTTCTCCCATTCAGAAGACCTGATAACATGGTACAGGAAATATTTGGTTGAACTCCATCAGTAGGGGATAAATTTGTTTTGAGTATTCTTATACCTATAATAACTATAAATTGATTACTGAAATATTTGCTTCAGAAAACCTGCTGCCTGAAATGTTGAAATTAGCCCAGTTAGGGCATAATTCTTTAAAACTTTACATCTTCTATTTTCTTAACAAATTCCTGGATACAGTTGCTAATTTTAAATTCTTTAGGAATAGGAGTTCTTGGATATGTTTTATTCCATCCCTATTCAAAAGAATACCATCAAACTTGTCTGTTTCTTTCTTTCACCAATCAGTTTTTTTCTTCATCTTGTCAGTGCTCACTTCTTTAAAATATTAAGCGCATTTAACTACTGAGCATTAAAAAAATCTGTAAATTCATGCTTTTCATATTTTGCAAGATAATGTGAAATTAAATTAGTCTTTGGATGAGAGATCTTGAAATGCTCAAAGCTTTTATGCACCCAAGTGGGACCAAAGTCAATGAAAATAGATTTTACTTAGAATGTCTTCAATGTTAAAGTTGCATTGAACAGTATTGTCATTTGTGCATGATGTGAAATGGAGGGTTACAACCTCCCATCCAAATTTAAGAGCAATAGTTATGGTAAGGGTTTAAACTGTAATGGAAACCAATGAATGTAGCAATAACAAGGGATAGCTTAAGCAACTCTTCTTCAAATTTAAGTAATTAGGCACAAAATTAAATAACAACATTACCATTGGTTCATTAGTTCAACCACATGTTGTAGATGTAAATATATACGTACAAATTAAATGTGGCAGGCTCTGAATGAGCAGTGTGGTATTCAGAATAAAATATTTTACTGTTAGTAACTAAAAACTGCAGTTTAGTAATTGAGGTTTATTTCAGTATGATGTTTTTATTTTGAGTTACAGATATTGAAGACTTTCAAATGTCTCAAAAACACTTCTAAATTTGGTTAGGGTTCAATAGATTTTAAAAACAAGAGCAAAAAGAAGCTGAAAAAGCAGGTTGCCTAGTGATTTATCCAACAGCCTTGTGCAATAACAATTCTCTTATGCATCACTCTAATTAACATAATTTATTATTTTAAAAACACTGAAAATATGTACAGTAGGTTTTGTCCCTTCCTATTTAATAAATATCCATATCAAAACTTATCCATACTGATTGGCATTAGTGCCAGAAAATCATATCTATCAATACTAAGGAGTATCAATACCTAACTATATTGTAACCTGTCAATAGGTATTTTTACCTATCAGTTTGGATACCTAGTGATACCTATTAATACCTCTTGATACCTATTGATTTCAGTACTTTGATACGATTTCAGATTTCTTGATACCTATGGATGTTGGTGTCTACTAGTACTTGTGGATACTTATAGATATACATACATTCCCATAGATATCAAAGCCAGAGGAATTCATACCTATCAATATCAGCACTTATCAATAATGAGATGTATCTATAATTAACACATTCAATACAGATTTTCAATACAATATCGATTGGCATCAATACCTATTGTTAGAGCTATGCATCTGTACGAATATTTAATCAATCCCACCAATTTCTATCAACATTGATATTTATAATTATGCATACCTACTGGAACCTATCAACATTGATAAATATTTATAATGATATCCACAGATAGTTATCAGGGCTAATGATCTCTCAAAGTCCTGAAAGTTCCAGAGACCAAATGTCAAGTAGACAGGAGAAATGCAAACAGACCAACAAGATGCCACAGGGAGCCTTGAAGCAGCAGTTACCTGTTACAAACAGGAGCAGACAAAAAAAGACAGGACCATCTGCCCTATCAGCAAGACCTTGAAGAACCAACTGTGACTAGTTTTCCTTGGGAACAAAGAGTGAGGAAAAAACTCACATTTAGTGCAGGGAAATGAGAGGAGAGATAAATAGGGGATGATAAAGGGGAGAGATAAATAGAGGTGATAAATGAGGCTGAGTGGCCAGGGTTGTCCCGCAAGGGTCAGTACTGGGCCTCATGCCCTTCAACTTGTTCATTAATGACTTGGATGAGGGTGCTTGGATGAGGTGCTCCTCACCAAACTGGGAGGAGTGACCGACACTCCCAAGGGCTATGCTGCCATTGAGAGACACCTAGACAGGATGGAGAGAGTTGGGCAGAGAGGAACATCATAAGGTTCAACAAGGACAAGTGCAGGGTCCTGCACCTGAGGAGGAATAACCCCAGGCACCAGTATAGACTAGGCGGTGACCTGCTGGAAAACAGCTCCACAGAGAGGGGTTTGGGAGTCCTGGTTCACAACAGGTTAACCATGAGGCAGAAATGTGCCCTCCTGGCCAAGAAGGCCAATGGGATCCTGACCTGCATGAGGAGGAGCGTTGCCAGCAGGTTGAGGGAAGGGATCCTGTCCCTCTCCTCAGCTCTGGTACTCCGTGCCTGGAGTATTGGGTGCAGTTCTGGGCCCAGTACAAGAGGGATGTGGAGCTTCTAGAGTGGGTGCAGCGGATAGCCAAGGAAATGGATAAGTGACTGGAGCATTTGTCTCATGAGGAAAGACTAACCAAGCTGGGCCTGTTCAGTCTGCAGAAAAGAAGGCTGAGAGATTTGATTAACACATTCAAGTATGTGAGGGGTGATTGTAGGAAGGATGGGGCCAGGCTCTTCTCCGTGGTGGCCAGTGACAGGACAAGGGGAAATATAATGTGCTGAAGTAATTAGCTTTCCTTTGGCAGTGCATTACATTCTGATCACTTGAGAACATTCACATCTCCTTTTCTTTTCAGAATGAAGTAGTTCATTCAGTGGAGCACAGTTTTCTGCCATCTTCCTCATGTTCTCTTTTGCCCTTTATTTTACTCAGCTATGCTCTGTATCTTTCTATTTAACTACCGTAACAAAAAACAGATTGTCTCTTTTTATACATTTACCTGTTGTGAGAGCTGGACATTGCAAATAAGCTCCCTGTGAACTACTCACAGTGTGATAAATCAAGCAGGAAGAGGTCAACCTTTACACAACAGAATGACTCAGAACAAGAGTTGCTCACAGTTTTGTGGTGTTGCAGAAGCCCAGTGGGTCTGCTCTAAATTTGGCAGTAGAGTCTACCACGTCAATTTACCCTTGCTGTGCATTGATTCTCTGTGTTTTCCTCCTAAAGAAACTACTACTATTCCTCAAAGCAACCCATGTTACTGGGCTTTGGTTGACAGGCAGCATGCAAAACAGTGCACAATCAGAGAGGCCTCTCACATACAGCATGTTTTTGCTATACTTCACAGCTTATATTTAAAGAACAAGTACTATATTACCTTCTTGAAGCTCATAAAGTAACCTTAGTGTCAGAGGAGGGTAAACCAAATTAAAGCTATATTACAAAAGCAATCATACATACTGCATCTTCTGTTGATAACAGACCAAGATAAATTCCATGTTTTTCAACAAAAATCACCTGAAGGATGCCTGATTATTTTGTTGGTGGTGATTGCTTTTTTTTGTTTGTCTGCTTGGTTTTATTTTACACCTCATAACTTATTTAATCTTACTGATAGAGTTGTTCAGGGTGTAAAAAAAGGACAAGATAAAAGATACTGTAAATGACAACCACCATTTGGAAAGACTTCGAAAATCTGAGCAAAAAACAGTGCGATTTTAGATCATGGTTTTAGATCATGATGCAAAAGGATAAGTGGTTTCTTATTAGAAACACTAAAAATAGATCTAAAACTAGCAATAATTATTCAATTCCATCTTAATCTTTTTATGTTTTCTTCTGAGATATGTTTCAGCAAATATCAGAAAAAAAGTTACTGGTTCATTCCCTATCAATATTAGCAGTACATACAACATTGAAAATATATACTATTTATGTCATGAAAACATGACAACCAGAGAAATAAAAAAAAAAAAAAAACAGTATTATTTTGCTTTGAGTAAGGAAACTAATGAATCAACAGACAGAACATGAAAGTAAAATTATTTTGCTGATCCACAAACAATAATCCTCCATTCTCTTTGACAACTTGTTAGAATAAATAAGAGTAGGCTTTAGAAGATTAAGTGCAGATACAGAAACACATGCATGCATTGAAGTATAACGCTATGCATCTGAAAAATATGATCAATTTGATAATGTGTCAGAAGAGAGACAAAAAAGATAATCAGGAGAATTCCCTTTTATATTTTATTAAAGCAGCAACTGACAAGCATGACCAAAGTGTTACAATATATGGAATTTTATTCTGGAATGATCAATCCCAGATTAAACCAGCAGTTACATTTTCATTTTTGTTTTTTTTTTTTTTTTTTTTTTTTTT
>JAWLRI010000838.1:2252068-2272790 GCA_034781795.1 Crypturellus tataupa | reverse complement strand
TATGGGGAATCTATGGGGAATCTATGGGGAAATGTGGGGAGGTGTGGGGCTATGGGGGGCTTCGTGCGCTGCCTGCACTCGGTCGGCTGCCCCCTGCCCCACGGCGACGGTGCGAAACGTGGGGAATCTATGGGGAGATGTGGGGAGGTGTGGGGCGATGGGGCGGTGGGGGGCGAGGGGGGGAGAGGCACTAGAGTTATCATGTGTTACATGCTAGCTATATAAAACACTAGTTTTTGCTGTAGCCCCAAGACAATTTTTATACTATTTGTGTGTTACAGCTCATTTTAGCATAGGATTGATATATGTTTAAGTAAAATACATCTGCTTCATACCTAAACCTACTGACTACTGAAAATTATTAATATGATTATTCATTTTGTGTGTGTGCATACTTCTCTCAAGAAAGTATCCAGTAGACTTCATTTGCTCTCTGTAGAAAGTCTGGACGTTCTTAAAAAGGGGAGGTTGGTTGTTTTCAAAAAAATCATGACATCAGCTGCTCCTAAACTGGATAAAAGTTTAATACATTAATGTTATCATCTTTCCAAAAATACCTAGTCACTTTCTCTGAGCTGCACAATGGAACTCAAACACCCTTTGGCACCAATTACCCTCAAATAAAATTCTCTGCAGACAACACAAAAAGCGATTGAGCTCATTTCACTCTTGGGATTAGTGAGCAGCCTAACACAAAACAGCTGCATGAGAAGTCATGGGTCCAGGGAAATTAGGAAAAAGAAATGGGAACTGTCTAGGTTAATTAGTGCTCAAAGAGGTTGGAGTTAGTCCAGGAGATTAACTACATACTTAGTCTATCCTGAACCAAGGCTTTTCCACAGAAAAAAACTCCTTGCTTTGCTGTATCCATTCTGGTTTTCACATGAATCTGCAGGCAAGGACAAGAGCAGCTCCCAGTATTTTCTGGGGAGCCACTGAACACTTCCCCTGCAAGTTACATCAGCCTATATGAAGAGATTTGATGACTAATTTCTCTTTTCCACCACAATAAATGAGAGCAAATAAAAGCATAACTTGTCTTCTAGCCTGTATATCACCTTGCATATGACCATGGCTAGCTAAGTATTTCCCAAATTCCATCATGCATTAGTAAAGACAGTCTAAGATTAAGAAAAAAATGGATTTGTTCTCTAGTGGAGATATCCTGTGCCTACAAACTTCATAATTTATTCTGTCCAACAACTGAGACAGATTTTTTTTCTTGAAGATTAGAAAGCTAAAGGTTAGTTTATTTTAAACTTACAGGTTTTGTTCATCAGCCTAACATGCTGTTTAGGGAAAAACACTTCCATTTTCTTTCTACTGCTAATGAATCCAGGGAGTCTTTCACTCAGAGCTCAAGAAATTGAGAAAAAAAAAAAAGGTATTCAAAAATTCACCAAAGGGGAAAAAAAAGAAAAGTATAAAGTACTTGGAAGATGAATGTCATTGCAGGTTCTTGGCCTCAATGTTTTATAAGCTCTAACATACATTAAAACTGAGATGACATTCTTAAAGAATATATTTAAAATAAAGTATTAGTTTAAGAACAATGTCTGGCATTAAACATATTTATTTTTAGAAATCATGCAAATTTCATACTTGACAGATATGAACAAAGAATGTTTCTCCCATAAAGAATCAAAGATCTAAAGCTCATTTACACTGCTGGACAACACACCGAGCTCTTAAATCTAGACAAGATCCTGTATCTTAATGGCAACAAATATTGTCCTTTTATGTTTCAATAATACTATTACAATGAAACTAAAAGGAGATAATTACAAGATGAACAACAAAATGGAGAGCCAGCTGGAATAGCTCTATAATATACTTTTTTTAGATCCTTGGAATTCAGAAGAGTGCAGGCTGCCATGGATATAAGCAGAGCCAATAAGTAGATGAAGTTAAAAGGTTATAGACCTTGACAGCAGTTACAGTAAAACCAAAAATATTTCATTTTTGACAGGTCTCAAAGATAAGGAAAAAGAATGTGTTCTTCTAACAGAAGAGAGAAGCTTAAACCCTGGAAAGTAGTTCTGAGCAAGGGAGCAAGAAGCTGCATCTTAAAAGCAGCACGTGTAAATGCTAAGGTGCAAAAGCTATGTAACATCTTTTTGGCTGAGGATCAGACCCAAAATGCAGATGACAATAGCAAAGGTTACACCAAAAAGCCTAGGACTTTTCAAAACATTATTACAAAAGTAGCAAAATGTATTGCTCAAACCAACAATTTAAACAGAGCAAGAGAGCTTGGCGATCCAGACATGCTATGTAATACAGCCCAACACAGCAGAAACAGCTGTTAAAATTAACTTAAAATTAAGGAACTAACAACATGCACCACCAGTCAATGTCCCACAGGTTTAGAAGGAAAGAATGAGATACTGAACCATGTCAGGACCCTGACAAATCCCAGTTATCACAACAGTATAAATATTTTGAAAACTCTGTATTAATTTCTTATAGCTAAACATTAGAATATACAATACACTGAGTGGAATGCCATTGTAACTGATGCCTAGGGAGGTTGAAAACAAACAAACAAAAAAGATAAAGAAAGGAAAAAAATATTGAAATTTACTTGCTATTCTCTGACTCACATATTTTTCTAAATGACAGCCTCAAGTCCACAGAAGTGATGCCTTGTTCTGGAAACTATTTCCTCTCTAGGTTCTTAAGAGTCTGACTTTCCCTTCCCAAGAATATTTATGCAGGCATAAAAAAGCAGAGATGAAAGACTGAAGACTCTGTGGAGCTCAGTCAGATTCCATTTCATTTGAAACATGTATAATGTGTCTCTTTTTCTATTAATGCACTTCAAGTAATATTGCTAGTGCTCCTGGAATGAGCTAGGATAGTTTATGAGTTTCATGAGATAATGTTTGATCCACAGAAGAATTCATGTGTAAAGTTCTTTATTGTTATTACTAACAACAACTCATAATTTGTTGCTATAGTACGCTTCTTCAAAAGAACCTATATATATATAGTAAGATTTATATGGCCAGCCAATATATTCCAAATTGTCTATGAAATAAATGGAAATCTGGGCTCATAGGAATTCTTACATTTTTCTTCCTATTTGATATTATGCTTTTTCTGACTATCTCAGAGGCTCATTTCTTTTTCCATACAAGAAGAAAATCAATGATAACAATCAAAATAAAGACTGGACCCGTAAATGCACCACTCCACTAAAAAGAACTGAAACAGATGAAATGCAGGTAATAGCACTGAACTGCTATTCAAGTTTACAGACACAGCACTCCGGAAGAAATTCCATCATTAGCAGAACTCCTGCAAAGCAAAGATTAAACAGTTTACTAGCTCAGCATGTGCCACAACATTTTGCAAGCCATTACAGGCTATGATTCTCAAATCTGTAAAACAGATATGAGACTAAGGTATATTACTGTTCAATAGACAGTCTCTTTTCTAGACTTCTTAGTAGCTGGCAGGTTGCCAGCTTTCAGACTGGGTTGAAATGAGAAGTATGCTTTCCATTTCACACCTCTTTTTAAATTTGTTTTCTATATCCTTTAATAAATCACCATGGGATGGAAAAATTGGCACTTGTTAACCATTGTTAACATTTACTTTTTGGGTTTAATTAAGAGTAAGGAGCTGAGAAGGTCCTCATGTAACTTGTCATGTGACACTAACCCACACCTCCCCATTCCCAAGGCACTTGAATAGCAACAACAAAGCAGCTAAAAGGGAGAAAGGAGGAAAAGAAGAAAAAAAATGCAATGGTTCTCAGAACACAAGGAGTTATTGGTTGCAAATTAATCTCATCAGACACTCAGAGCACATCTACTGTTTGCAGACCACGTGGAAATTGATTCCAGTTTCTGCCATTTGTCATTATAAGTATTCACTGAATAAAACAAATAAATTATTTTTCTCCTAATGCAATTTTGTCTTGTTGACTTCTCATTACATGTGGAGTATGACCTGGAGAGAACTGTGCATTCCTCAGAGGAAGATTGAATTTTGGTATAAGCAGTTCTTGGTGCATACACAGATACTTCTGCTCTCATAAAGACCTTGGGCATAAATTTGTGCGAAACTGCTGCTCTTAGTTTATATTAAATTTACAAATGTCAAAGTAAAATATGTATGAATCAAGAAATTCTCTGTAATTCAAATGAATCTTTTTGACAGAGGGACAACAACTTTATTAAGAGGCAAAGCTGAAAAAAAGAAGACCAGAGGAAACACTATAATATGTAAGCATATATGTAAACATACACTTATATATACTATATTTACACAAGGCATATGAACTATATACATATTTATACAATATATGTGTGTATAGATGTATACACACACATACACACAGAGGGAATTATTTAGATCTCAAAACATGACAACCGAGAGATTAAAAAATCCTTCCTTAAGTTTGAAAACACTGTTTTCCCCTATTTACATGTGCTATTAGGACTTGAAGTATTTATACCTGTCTTGATATAAAAAACAAGGCCAATCACCCACCCTCAGAATAAAACATCTGTATTTTTCTGAAATTTTCTCCTTCTGCTGTGAGGGAAATAGAGGAAAAATAAAATTTAACTGTATTCTTTCCACCATCAAATACTGAAAGTCAAGTCAAAATAAACTTATTTTTTAATGAGAGGATGGGTGGAATGGGAAAGGAGAGGACAAGCTTTTTACTTAATCCCTCCAGGAAGATTTTTTTGAAATCTTAAATTGATTTAAGTTACATGAGTTTTTTTTTTTTTTAAACAATCATTTCATAAAATAAAAAATACATTGCTGGAAACAGATTGCTATGTAATGGCACATACTGTTTGCTGCCTAGACCTTACACCAGTTACCCTGAAGTCAGACAGACTTAATGAGCATGAAAAGAGGGAGGAGGCAAAGAAAAGGCTGTCTTATTAAAGGAATCAGAACAGGACCCAAGAGAGCAGATTTCTACTCATCACAATTTTGTGTGCATGTCTGTGTGTAACTGAGGTCAAGAAAAGCACTTAAGCAAAGGACTGAAGCTACATGGGCAAATTTGACTCCCTTTTGTGTAGTTTTCATTACAGTAACCAGTTCAACTCTGCCTGCCACCATGTCAAGGACATATAGATTGTATATGTGACTGATAGTGATGAGTCTATCACTTTTAGTTGTCTCCATATGTTCATATGTGTCAGAGAGAAGACCTGCATACTTTCAATAATGTCTTAGGTGAAGGGCAGGAGGAACAGTACAAAGAATCAGATCTACAGACCTGAAATGTGGCTCATATTCAGAAAATGCTTTACCAGGATGAAGACTGATTTAACTGCAGTCTTTGCAGTGCAGGAGTAGGAGAAAGCTTACAGACAACAGAAAACAACAACAGAAAAAGAGTAAGCAAAAATAAATAAATAAAAATCTAGAAATCCCTGCTGTGCACATTTTCAATTTGCTAGTTTAAGAGATGGGATCTTCCTGACAAGAAAATGTACTGTTAAGCATTTGCACAAGAGGCTGAGAAAAGAAATACTCCTGCAACACACAGACAGCAGATATTTTTCCCTAGGCAGATTTTTTTAATCATGTAGACACAGTGATGAATAAAACTATTAACTCAAATAAACAAAAAGCCATTTACCATTTTAGGCTTATCAATATTTACCTGTAACATCCCCATTCACAGAGTCCTGTTGCTTAGTGATATCTGTCTTAGACTGCTAGTGCTGCTTTTCCCCCTTCGGATTTTGGAAAGGTAACTTCTGACTATTTTTACAAGAATTTTCATTTTATTGTACATTTTCTACCAGAAAGGGAAAATGGTAAATATATGGGATCAAAATCATAATTATTGAAAGAAAACTAATTTATTTTCTCAATAACATCCTTCTACCATGAAAAGATCTTTAAATACATTTTTTCAGACTCCTAATAATTATGTAAAACAGAATAATTTTTAAATGAATAGATATATATTTTGGAGTTTAATTGACAATAAACCTTTGGGATCTGAAATGCAGGGTAGATTCTTGTGTTTCAGGGAATCGCATCCCTGGTAAATCTCTCAACATTTTCAACATATGTGTTTTATAAACCAGCCCAGGTGTCCTTCTGAGCTTGCGAGAAATACACACAGTCAGAATTACTATTCAATGTCTGAAAATGCTCATACCTGAGTAAATTCCAACTTGTGTGCCTTTGCCTGTATTAGCTCTTCAGATGTTTCATGAACTGAATGTTTTAAGCAAAAGCAGAATGTACCTAAGCAAACAGCTGCTTCCTTGAGCCATCCAAACATATAATCACTTCACAGAACAGATTGGATTTGAAATATTGTAAAGATGCACTGATATCTTCATAGTCTACCTCCTTCTCAAGCACTTATTCTTTTAATATGCAGTTTCCTCATTTCACTTATTTGTGATCTCATCATTTCACTTATTTGTGATCTCATTTACGATGCATCACATTCATGAAAGTTTATTTACTCTTCCCAGATGCATTAGTAGGTCAAATAAAAGATACTACCTCTCTGAATAAATCTTCCTACATCCTTGGTCCAAGGACACCATTGTGACTACAACACCTTTAACAAGTACAGTCATGCTGTAAAAGTAATTGTTGGTTATTTCTATTCCACAAAGACACCTTGAGATACAGAATCAGTTCAGGTAAAGAAAACATAATTTCTCTTCTGTGTTGCGTGGCAGCACCTAAAAAGCCTCAAACTTGTACTCCATTAAAAAGATACTGAGTTTCCACAAAATGAATGCCTCTCAGAGCTAAGCTAAGGTACACTGAATGAATTCCTCATATTTTGACAGAACTACTTTTCTGTTTTCTTTAACAAAATACTTTAAATATTCAACATATAATGATATATTTATTTTCATATTTATTACAAAAGGATATTTTCCAGATGAATTGCATTTCTTTTGAAATAACGGACTCATCCAAAGGTAGGCTATACAAATTGAAATCATTTTCAAAAATCTTTAGACAAATATTGCTGCAGTATTAGTATTTAGAGAATAATTTTGCTGTTTGCTGAAATACAGCAAGGACTATGTCTCCAAACATGATGAGGACAAGAAGGTGCTCAGGAGTAATCAGTGTGAATTCACCAAAGGGAAATCATGCTTGACCAACCTGATAGCTTTCTGTGATGGAATGACTGGTTGGGTAGATGAGGGGAGAGCGGTGGATGCCATCTATCTGGACTTCACCAAGGCTTTTGGCACAGTCCCTTACAACATCCTCCTGTGTAACCTCCGGAAGTGTGCGATAGATGAGTGAACAGGGAGGTGGATTGAGAACTAGCTGGATGGCAGAGCCCAGAGGGTAGTGATCAGCCATGCAGAGTCTACTTAGAGGCCTGTAGCTAGCGGTGTCCCCACGGGCCAGTCCTCAATCCACTCCTGTTCAACTTAGCAATGACCATAACCTGGATGAAGGCACAGAGTGCTCCCTCAGCAAGTTTACTGATGATACAAAGCTGGGAGGAGTACCTGATACCCCAGAGGGCTGCGCTGCCATCCAGAGGGACCTGGACAGACTGGATAACTGGGCAGTGAGAAACCTCATGAAATTCAACAAGTCCAAGTGCATGGTCCTGCATCTGTGGAGAAATAACCCCAGACACCAGTATAGGCTGGGGATCAACCTTCTGGAGAGCAACTCTGCAGAGAGGAACCTGGACGTCATGGTGGACAACAGGTTGACCGTGAGGCCTCACGGCCAAGAAGGCCAATGGCATCTGGGGGAAATTAAGAAGAACATCTCCAACAGGTCGAGGGAGGTGATTCTGCCCCTCTACTCAGCCCTGGTGAGGCCACATCTGGAATATTGTATCAGTTCTGGGCCCCCCAGTACAAGAGCGTTGTGGAGCTGCTGGAGAGTGTCCAACGCAGGGCCACAAGGATGATCAGGGGCCTGGAACCTCTGCCCTGTGAGGAGAGGCTGAGGGAGCCGGGCCTGTTCAGCCTGGAGAAGAGAAGGCTGAGAGGGGATCTCATCAATGTATACAAATACCTCGAGGGAGTGAAGAGGATGGAGCCCACCTCTTTTCAGTGGTAGCCAGTGATAGAACAAGAGGTAAAGTCCACAAATTGAAGCATCAAAAGTTCCACCGGAACTTAAGGAAAAAAAATTTAACAGTGAGGTTGATGGAGCCCTGGAACAGGCTGCCCAGAGAGGTTGTGAAATCTTCTTCTGTGGAAATCTTCAAGACCCGCTTAGATGTGGTCCTGTGCCACTTGCTCTAGGCGACCCTGGGTGTGCAGGGGGTTTGGACTAGATGTTCTCTAGAGGTCCTTTCCAACCAATTCTATGATTCTATGGTTCTGTGACATATGATCAAAAGTATTAGAAAAAAAGGGGTATTTCAAATAGGGGATATTGATATGAATGTTCATTGACTGTAAAACAAAGTTCAAGCATAGGTGGAAGTAAGTATTAAAGCTGCTAAGAAGGTGACTCAGCCATCAAATTGATATTTTGGGGTTTTAGCTCTGATTTGATCCTCAGTTCTACCTCAGTTGCACTTACACTGCTTAATTTGTTCCATGCCTCAAATCCTACTTTTAAAATCACATTTGAAGCAGGTTTTTAGTATCTGATGGGAAAATTGAGAACTTATCACTTCTGTCATTTTGTACCCCACTTAAAGTGTTACTTCTTACATCAATTTAATCATGTAAGATTCAAAATAATTCTATGTTAACCACAGTGCATCCCACAAATAATATTCATTGCATGACATATATAACTTCAGTTGTCCAATTCATGTGAGCCAGACATCAGCTTACATCTACCTAGCTTTCCCCGATCTTTCACCTCACCACCAGTACATGCTATTACACAGATTTTATTTGCTCAGAACAGGGCACTGCCAACTTTTGTTCATAAAGTATTGGGATTACAATGACACAATGATACAAGGATCTGATGTGGAAGGACAAATGTTGAAGACAGTGGCTATGACCTGTTGCATACATTTCTCAGACAACCTGCTACTGAGTTTCCTCAAACAAACTGGATAGATTTCCAGCCTGGGCTAAAAGAAATCAGACATTTGGCAACCCGGATACTATTTAATAGGACCCATGTCTTCTATTAATGTTCCTGCAATTGTAGCATTCTTGAGTTTGGTTCTGCCACTCAAAGCAACCTTTTTGAAATTCAGTAGAGGAGAATGTGATTAAAAAGTACACCATGCTGAATGTTTAAAATGAGACTTTATGAAATATGAAGAAAGGAGGTATTTTACACATAAAACCCATCTATAACACATCAACATCTGGACAGATTTCTATGTTATTATGTAATATTTTTTAAAATCCTATAACTTGAAAGAATTAGCTTTTAATAATTAATCACAGATTTATTGGACTATATATCTCATACAGATGAACAATTAGATATAATATTTCATTATGTAAGGAAAGTCAGAGGCTACAATACATAATAATAGGCTATATGACCTATGAAAGGTCAGGTCTAAGGTTATATTTGACATTTTCTTTAATCCATCAATGCTTTCCTTGAGAAAGGAAGAGAAACTAAAACAGATTACTTTTATCCAGTCTACTGGGTTTATTTTCTATCCCCTTCTTATTCTCAGCCTCCAGAAATAATAAACTGGTTGTATCTACTGACATTTTTCTGGAAGATTGATCTTTTCAGTCACAGAGATTTTGCAAACATAATACCAGCTTGCATTTATATAGCTCATTTCATCTCAAAGAATCCCAAAACCTTTTACAAATTTAATGTAGTGGAATATATACACATTCAGCACTGAATGCAGCCATCTCCAGGACATAGCACACTATGTGACTAGCCAATACCACAGTTCAGGAGAAGAAGAAAGAAAGAATGCTTTCAAAGAATACTTTCATGTATTGCCTTAAAGTTTCAGGATGAAATTTAACATGGCTGCACTATCTCAGTAAAACGATACATCCATTCTCTTTCTTTTCTAATTCATGGAAGCTGAGGACACAGAGTCTCAAAAAATCTGGACCTCAGTTAGGCCATGAAAGTACCCATAACTGAACAGGTCAAAAACCCTTTTAACACAGTATCTTGTTTCTGAAAATAGTATGGGCCTACAAAAGAGTTCAAGATCAAAGGACTCACATAGGGATATTTCCCCATGTTTCTGTCTCAGATCAAAGACTTCTGGGTGGAGGACTTCACCAAAATAATGTTTTATTAATGATCCTCCATAAACTTTTCCTTCATTTGTCCAGTTCATCTTCAAACTTCACACAGTGAGAACTTCAAAAGTTCATCGGACATAAACCCCAAACCAAGTTACAGATAACCTCTGCAACTTTTATTTGATATCCTTTCTTGTATCACAAGAAATGTCAATTCATTTTCTACTGGCCTTCTTCATGTCAATTAATTCTTTTTAGCTATTATATCTGCTCTCATTTGTCCATTTTCCAAATCTGAAGAATCATACTCTATTTTTTTTTCATTTTTTCATTTTTTTTCATTGTTTTCTTTTCATTTTTCATTTCTTTTCATTCCATACTTTCAGCCTTCACTGATACCCTTTACATATTTATTCTCCAGTTTTACTACCTTGTTGTTAGACAGAAGGAGCTTGAACTCACTTTTCAGTTTATGAGTACTCCTGCTCTTTAGTCAGTGGCATCTCAGTAGCAGACAGGAGCCTGCCTTGAGGAACCGTGGTGGGCAGCAGGGGGTGATGAACTCTGAAGTTACAATAGGTGACACCTATAAGAGATTAAATACTAAAATTCATATGTAAGCAATGACTCTAAATTTCTAACCATTCCACTGAGTTTCACTATATGTAATGATTTTCATTCCCAACACAACCCCTAAACACATTTTTTTATACACAGATACTTAATCCCTTTTGGTAACAGCATTTCATTTTCCAGAATGAAGAGTAATTCAGATATGTTTTCACCAAAGCAATATAGACAGACACTATGAGTTGTTACTCATAGAACTACTAATACATAGCACATATAATATATTTAAATTAGTCATTAGTCACACTATTTCCAACCTCCCCTGCTTCATACTGCAACTTTTCCATTGCCTCATTGCATTCTATTGCATAACTTTTTTGGTGTCCACCAAAATGCCTTATGTTTCTTAGCACTTCTCATATTCAAGAAACTCCACCCAATCAATACCCTCTGATATATTGTCCTGCCTTTTTTATTCTCATCCAAAATTTCATGTTCTTTCATTATCTTTTTGGCTGAATAACAACTCCAGCAAACCTCCCTATATTTTCCCCTACCATTTTCCTGCTAATAGCATAACACCCTTGATTCAGTAATACACTTTTCTTAATTGTAAGGATAGAAGCAGTGCTGTCCAAAGCAAATAGAAAAAAAAAATCACATTCTTAAAGTACAGACTTAAGTGTGTAATTCAGATGTACAAAGATGTACAAATGTGTATAAATAATTTAATATGTTCTTTGAGTTGCATTCCATGCCTGCTGAAAAGACCATTTATATAATCCTTAGAGGAAGGTACAGATTTTTATTTTTATTTCAAGAACAGAAAGGACAAATAAAAAGTGTATTTTCAATGTTTTCTTCTAAAACATTTGTGCATTTTCACATCTATACTAACTGTTTTGGAAAAAGTACAAGTTTAAGAGTTTTTCAACTTTAATATCAGTGTATACTTGAAAAATCCAGACTACAAAATATTTAGTTTTTTTACATAGTATTAGTTATGCTGTTTCTCAGGGAGTTACCTAATTATAGCACTATTCCAATCCTAACTCAGTCTGCCCTCTCCTCTCACAGAAGGAACTCTATTTATAATCACACACTATATATATTATATATGTGTATAATCAGATTTATTAAGGCAAAACAATCAGCCACATAAAAGCACAAATAGGCAGAAAGTTAGAAATCATTTTCTAAAATCTTAAGAAACCTGCCAATATATGCATGTGTGTGCGTACATATATATATATATACATATATATGTTCATATATATCTATTAGAAACGAAAGCAGATACAAATCTTCTGACTAAATATTACTTGTGTTCTAAGAGAACAAAAAGTGATTACAAATTCAGCTTTATATATGCTGTTCATGAATTAGAATGCTGACTACAGCAAAAACCATGGATACCAATGGCAAATGCTGGAGCATTCACTGCTTTGGTATCCTATGGGATTTTGCGTATCATCTTAAACCACAAAACCCTGGAAGAGAAAGGATGGGAAATAGTATTATTCTTATTATTCTGTGACAGGAAAGTGTTGAGAAATAAAGAGAAGCTGAGAACAACTGCTTTTGTCTTACTTTCCACTGCTTTTGTACTTTCCATTTCTTAAAACGGAGAATAATGTGATGATAATAAGTATAAAGCAAAAAGAAACAGCTGCAGCTGATAGAAATTTTACATCCTGGTAATTAAATCCACAGTAGGGATCTGCTAGAAATTTCTCCTCTTCATTCCATAAAAGTCCTCCCTTTCACAGGTGCTTAAATGCAAATACAAATATATAGTTACTGTGGCACCATCTGTAAAAGGAAGCAACTTTGAAGTGTTATTTTTCAGGAACATCACGTCTAGAACAAGATAATTCATATCAGGAAAATATTAAAAACAGGATGCACAGTGTCATCATGCATCTTTCAGGTAAGGCCATCACACAGAGCACCTCCTGCATATTACAGCAAATTAATCCATCCTAAACTCTGAACTTCACTGCAGTTTTAAACAACAGAAAAGAAGCCTGGAATACTCTATATTCTGTTTTGTAGTGGCAATTGGAATTAAAACTTTTCACATTAATGAAATAAACAGCTAGATAAATTAAAACAGGAAGCTTTAGGTACGGTTGCTCTGCTCATACTACCTATAAGAATATCATTCATAACATTATTCCCTAAATATTATTTAGGAAAATACTAACAATTTCATGGTCATCCTTTAAATAGATAACTATTACACTTGTTTACCTGACAGCTCATGGCCACAGGAAGTCTGCTGTCTTGAATAAAGTTCTGATTTCTATAGCTTTATGTTAATATTATTTGAAGGTGAACATTATGAGTTAAGTCAAAGAAAATTACTATTTATTTCTTTTACATTAATTTTATTGTGAATTGTGAAATTTATAACAAGACTGTACTGCAGTTCTAATGTCTATCCTTTATGTTACTCTCCAAAACCTGGAGTTAAAGAAGAATTTAAAAGGTAAGGATTTAAAATTCATCTTCTATACCTGAACATCAACATGGTGAATAATTTTTGATGCATTAGCCATCTACAGAACTAGTGAAAGAAGTCAGATTAATCATTAATGCAGAAATGACCTATCTTCTCAAGGGAATGCATCTTTCATTTCCTAGTTGGCTGTGTTTTTCACAAGGACAAGGTTTCTCCTCTTTCTTGGCTGCTGCTGTGAGAGTTACTAAATTACAAGAGATGCTTCTCAAGCACCTGCAGAGTAAAATATTTTATTAAAAAAAAAAGTCACATTCTATATTTTTTATTACCATTTAAGCAAATGCTATACATGAGTAAATCTGGACCCACATATATGTGACTTTTCATGGTTAAGGGGAATGCAAACCTATAGGAAAATATTAATGAAATAACCATTCAGAGCTTTGTTTCAGATCCAGGAATCTAGCATGTGTTTTGCACTGTAGTACATTTAAAATTAGCCTTTGTGAATAAGTCCATCTACTTATCCAAATTCTAACACACGCCTTTCTGAGTTTGAGAATGCTCAACTACTGTCAGTTTGTCAAGTAGAAAAAAAATGCTTTTGATACACATACACAAATTTTCATAAAGTACAAAATATTTCTCCTTTTCAGTTAGTAAAAAGTGGTATAAACTCATTTAAACTCAAGTACAATTTAGGTTCTGTCTTATTCCAAAGTCATGCCACGGGTACTCATTACAAGTGGTAAAAATACTGCTATCATGACTGCTGTTTTGCAGCATGAGAAAATAACCACATATAATACACTTAATAGATTACTAAAATCTATTTGTAAGAAGCAACTTTTTTTCCCTAACTTGAGCATACACTGTTTTTTGACCCAACATAAAAATTAATCTACTAAATCATACTTCTAACATATCATTCAAAGCTTAACTAGCTTTTTGAATTTTTGGACAACTTGTCTAATACCCCCTACATAATTAAAGCCAACCTCTTTGTTTATCCTACAGACTCATGATTTTCTGTCTATGCCTTTGACCTGCTCCATTGGCATTTTGAAAGAAGAGTTCAGTTAATTTGACACAAGCTAAAAAATTCATGATTAGGGAATTTCTGGCATTTGTTTCTCCCTAAGTCATAAAATGCTTGTCACGTCTAATTGCTCTTAAATCAGCTGAGGGAGTGAACACTAGTTTGAGGTATCAGTATCATGCAGCATTTTCAGGAACTAATGACTAGTAGTCCCTTAGCTATCAGAAATCATGAAAACTGTGGAAGTATCTCCTATTCATAAAACCTAGATATCACCATATTTATAAATACTTGTTAGCTAGAAATCTTTTCTAAAACGTACAGGTAGCTGAATATGTCAAGACCTTTGCTGACACATTAAACCATCTTTCATTCAAGCCAATAAGTTTTATGAAGAAGAAGATTCTGCATCCAAAGTACTCGAATAACTACTGATTTCTCACTTGTGCTAGCCAGTCATTACCAACAAGCAAGTATTGATGCAGAACACACAATTTCCAAAACAATACACTGGGTGACTTGCTAGAGTCAAAGAGAAGTTTGCCTATCCCAGCTACACCATCTTCATTCCCATTAACCATCCAACTCTCAGTCTTACATCTCTTCAGGCCTTGTCATCTTCCTTCACAGGTTGGACTACAACTACAAAAGTGCTATTTATTCTTCTGACTGCTAAATTGGAGTACAGAGACTTTGCCCCATAAGCTAGGACAGGAGACAATTTAATAAGCATTCTCCATGTTAACTTCAAATACAATTATTACTGTTAGAAGTAAGTCACCTTGCAGTGTAGGAAAGAAGCTACTTAGACAAACAAAGAGCTTAGTTTGAATTCTGTTAGGTAAAATAAGTACTCTGATCCTAATCATTTTTTGATCATTTTAATTTCTTTTTGAAATAAGTCCTTAGCTTGATAAAGTTTTTGTTTATTTTATTTTATTTTATTTTGCTTAAACGTGCCCTAGATATACTAGATATCAAATTTCCTCAAAATTAGTGGCAATATCTTTTATTAGCTACAGGACAAACTCAACAAATCTGCAGCCTGTCCCATCAGTGAGATATCAGTCTTTCATTTTCATTGTTATTCAAAAGGCAAGAGTTGAGAGCAGTCTCACTGGAATATTCTTGAACAAGTAGGTCAAGCAATTCTTCAATTCAAGGCGACATATTTGTCTAATATAGCCTCTCAGTACACAACCATCTGTTACAGTACTCAATGTCCCATAAGAAAAGCATGAAATATAAAACTCTCTCTAAGATTCGGAAATCCAGAAGGACTTGATGAGAAAAAGGATGTTATACTTGTCAGAATGAAAACTCTGGTCAGTTGGGATTCTAAAGGAATTACTAGGTTATGTGGAAGTTTTGAATTTTGAGTCCTTTAGTAATATAAGGTCCAAAAATTCCAAACCAAAACAAACTCTCCCAAATGCATAAGAAAAGCCGAAGTTATTCAAATGCAATCTATGTATATTTGCTAGCAATAGAGAAGTAGTTACAGTTTGCAAAAGGAAAGTTTTTCCATTTTGTTGCTTCAGACTTTCTTCCATAATGAGACAAAACTACATATAACCCAGGCTGTAATGTAAATCTTTCCTGACCACATTTCCCGTATGTAGCATTCCTAATAAGTTCTGTCTTACTATGAGCAGCTCTGTAAACATCGGTTGGTACTTTTCTGTAGTTAACAAAGTATGTAATAAATTCATGACCAAAATCATACTCAAGAGGTCTAAGACTGAACCACACTAACCCTATCTTAATACCCTCTCTAACTTCAGCTACAGGGGACAACTCCCATAGCTGAATCATGAAGTATAATTGCACAGAAGTGATGATGTTGTCAAAGAACAAGAGGTTTAACAGTTTTTTTTTTCATATCTATATTTCATAAGTCAGACATTCCTACATTAATTTTTAAGTACTCTATGCTTACCCTTCTACATTTAGAGTAACAAATGCAAGTAGCAAATAGGGAGGTAACTCGTAACTGCTTTTGACACCCAAACTAGTTACATGAACAGAGTTGCAAGGTCATAGTGTCCAAATACTGAGAGCCTGTGAGCTACAAACTTAACTGACAGCTTCATTGTCATGCATCTTTTTTTTTTCTTTTTTCTTTTTTCTGTTTTAGCTGGCAAGTCAAAGGAGGAAGTAGTAGTGAATAATTTTGGAATTATGAAAGCATTTATTTCATACATAAATGTATATACTTATAAGCAAATATTTTGATATATTTATATGAAACTTATTTATATTTATATAAATCAGTGTTTACAGTTGTATTAAGCAGTCTTCTAAACATGGTTCCAGGTCTGGCTAGCTTTCAAGGAAAAAAAAAAATAAAAAATAAGGAAAGAAAAAGCACAAGCTTTCTTTGATTACTGAACATCTTTGAAAAACTGGGAAATGTAGCATGTATTTTGGGGGGCATCTATGTACTTGCAAACTTTCTGTAAGTGCTGCATGATAATTTCCCTAACTTTTTAAATTTGTACCTGGCCAAGTACTTGCTTAGCTACTTGCAATTAAGTGACCCAGTTGTGAGAGAATTGACTTGGAACTGGGACGACCTGGTGAAGAAATCATGTTGTCTTTTATTCTCATGACTGAAGGAGCCATGCGATGAAGTTGTCAGTACATTTGATTGATATTTTATCCTTCTGTTCTGAAGCATCTTAGATGAATTTTCTGTTTTATCCTTTCTATATCTTAGATCTGTGTTACAGTAGAGGTGATGTGTGAGAAAAAAAAACACTAAGCTTGAAGAGTACTATTGAACACCTCTAATATATTCTTAAACTAATACTGAAACCTGAACAAACTATGATTTTTTTTTCTTCATTAGGGAAAGAGAAAAAAAAAATACTTACTTTGAAAACCAAGCTAACTTCTTCAGCTATGAAATTTACTTAGTGTCTGGAATTAAAAAGATGCTAAATCATATCAAACAGTCCAGCAAAGAGCACTGCGGTAACAAACTTATGAACACAAAAGCAAGAATGCTTAGATTTCAAACTTCTGGTATATTGGAGCCTGTCAGGAAGACATCAGAAGGAAAGGCTTTTCCTAGAAATCTTTAAATTTACTTAGTTGGAATATATTCAGAAAGCAGAGTATGGAAGTAGTTCTTATTTAAGCAGTGGAAAAAAACCCTCCATGGTACCCAGGGAAGGCTGAAGAAGCCTGTGACACTGCAGTGTGCTCTGCACTGCAAGTGAGGGATCCTTCATGTAAATGCTGCCCACAACTCTGTGTCTGTGGCCTAGACGAGGACAATTTAGTTGCAATATTGGTTTTGTCTGGACCTTTATCTTTGTATTCCAAAATATTTACAAAAGGTACATGTTTTCCTCTTTTTTCAAAGGAAAATAAAAATGTGAGAGGGAAGAATCTGCTAGAGCTGTGTACTTCCTCCAACAACAGTGACTTGACTGGCAGATTTTATGCCAAAATTAAAGTAGATCTGAATAGCCTAAGGGATTGCATGTGTCAGAGAAGCTCTAGTCCAAGGTGATTCACCACTTGTAAAAGCACCTGAAGTGGTGAGACAAAGGAGAGATTATCAAGTCTAAACTAAAAGATGTTTCGGGATCATAAGACTGCAAACAACACCCACCACATTAGTGTTTTTTTTGGCCATCTGAGAGATACCAGGCCTGCAGAAGACTTCATAAACAGCCTGAGGGAAACAGATGTAAGGCTGAGTCAAAACCACAGCATGCTTCTCACCTATGCATCTGTCGACCTGAGAAATGGTAGGTGTGAAAGGAACAAAAAGGAAGGACTGATATTCATGGATTCCAGCATGGATTCCAGCATGGATTTGTTGGATTACAGCAAATACAAATAAAATACTTTCTAAGTACATCATTGAATCACAAACAAGCAGTCATAGATCAAAACCCAGTAACTACTTTGAAAGTCATTCATGAGCAACTATAAAGGCTTGTTTTGAATCATTTCAGCCCAAAGCATTTAACACGTTGTTCAGGATACTTGCTAACAAAGTCAGACCTACTAGTGGTGGTGGAATAGTCCTTGCAGACCACTACAATAATGAGAAAGAGAACTCTAGAGGAGAGTATCAAATAGTAAAAACAGATAATTAGATAGATCAGTTATAGTCATATTTAATATCCTCAGTTTTTCAATAATAACTGAATGGTGAAATAGAGAAACAAGCAACCTACAGATGTACCAAAGCTGTCCAGTGAATGCGAAGGCATAGCTCACAAACACATAACTGAGGTGTTTGACAAGCCCTCTGTTAACTACAGAAAAATCCTCTGTCAAAATAAATAAATAAATAATTCATGCATGCATATGAAAATCTTCAATTCTAACAGAAATACTTTATCATCAAATGTCAGGCACACATTTTGGATGACAACAAGTTGCCAGATTATCTGTAAAAAATAGGAGGTAATTAGCCTGTAATTTTAGGCATCTACAACAGGTAATTTTAGGATTTTTGTTGCTCCACATGAGAGTTACATTTAACATATATCTATTTGCTTGAATTCATCTGCATCTTGTGTCCTTTGGGAGAGAATAAGACATTTTGAAGACAAGTGGTCTATCATCTTGACAACATGGTCACATGAAATCTATGAAACTATGGGAATATGTATTGCCATTTTCATTTACATAAAGAATAAATTCTTATTTTCAATAAAATAAAAGGTAAAATAAAATCTAGCAAATTTTACACCTATTGTAAGCAATCTGACATGCTCTGACTTAATGACCTGAGCAACATGTACATATGCTTACTACATGAAAGACAAGTGTCCGTTCATCACACACAGACACTGTAGTACTGCACGTTTCTTGGGTTATAAAGTTAATTTAAGTGTTATTCAATTTGTCTTTTGCCAGTTATTGGCAATACACCTGAACAGCTAGTGAAACATCTCAGTGTGGTACAGATTGGGGTAGAATTGTGGGACAGTCCTATAGAGGTGTTTTTCTTCCCAAGTTGTTCTTGGCTCTGTGTTGCTATAAGTCTGTTCTATGGAAAAGTCAGAACTCACAAATAAATCACCAGCTTCTGTGGATGTACAAGAAATAGGAGTATCACAGATAGCATAATTTCCATCAGTTGGTGCATTTAGAAAGCAATATACAGAGATACAAGAGAGCTGACTCAATAATATCCATGCTGATATTTTGACTACACTGGGGGGTGGTGATTAGTATACCAAAACCTATGAACCAAAGCTCCAATCTCATTTACTCATTTTAAAAAATGAGTGAAAATAAGAGTTGTACATAGGCCAACAGAGCAACTAGGAAAAGGTCACAGGGCAACAGTGTGTAACAGCATTTACAAGGAATATTAAAAAAAAAGCAACTCTTTTATGCAGTTGAGGCTACTTTATAACATATGCAGAAACAGTTAAAATGTTGTTTAATTTGATGTCTCTAGATTTTCAACTCCAAAACAAGTTCCTACAGTTCTCAGAGGTGGTAAAAGATTGCTTCTTTTTCTATAATTTTAGACGACTGCTCTGAGTCATGCCTCAATTTCCATAATTCTCCAACTCCCTCTACCAGTACCATCTCCTATTTTTTTAATATCTTAACTGATTCCTTTTTCAGAAGAAAAGTAATTACATTCTACTTGTTTTTTTTTTTTTTTTTTTTTTTTGAAAAGTTACTGTTAACCCTGCTAGTTATAATATTATCAAAAAAAATCGAATTTGCCAGAATGTAAAGACAATGGCAACTGCTGTTGTCACACGCCAAGAAGGTTAGCCATGATAAGAGGCGCTGGCTCTCAGAAGTATGTTCCGATTCTTTCATTGACTCCATAAATTCTTTACAGAAGAAATGGGTCTGAGGGAAGGCTAAAATCTCCATCTTTTTGCAACATTTTCAATAAAGTTATTTCCTTTACATTTTTATCCAACTTTTCTTATTCTCAGTTGTCCCCAAACATGGGACTGATTAAGGACTCAGGAAGATTCCAGAAGGCTTGGGGACATGGCAAATTAGATGTATTTGTATGTTACACACATCCATGTATGGTCTGTATTAAGTGGCTAGGTGCACGATTCAGCTTGAGAGAATTTATTCTCATCCCTGCCCTTTTCTTCAGCTCTGTGGGGAAGAAAGGAAGGGGTAAAAAGCAAAGTGCCTGCACAAGCAGAGATTTGAATGTGTATTCTTCTATTCGCAGAGATGCTGCTCGAGGCACGTTTTGTGGCTCTCATCACCTTGCCAAAATACTGGCTTGTAAAATTCCAAACAGTAAAAGAGGACTTGAATTTTCACTTCACGTTTTAAATAAAGTGATGTAAGAGTTCAGAGTGGGTTTGCCTGCTCTGAATAGACAGAGATACTATGCAAAAATAGCTTGTTAATAACTGGAATATTAACTCAGATGTAAAGCAGTTATTTTATGAGAAAAGACAAAGGTAGTCAAAAGAAAGGTTCACAAATGGAGTTCATTTAAATCAATCCATTCTTCAGAAAGTACAGAGACTCATTTCCACTTGTGCA
>JAWLRI010000838.1:2229408-2250972 GCA_034781795.1 Crypturellus tataupa | reverse complement strand
ATAGACAGTTATGAAGAAAAGCTGAAGGCTAGTATATAAATTTTAAACCAGTATATGTAGATTTAGCCATATCATTAACAAAGATTACTCCTTTTCTTCACTTTGAGAGAAGAAACACAATGTGAGGAACTTAAACCTTCTCCACCTATCACAACCAATTCTACAGATTCCTGGAGGGGAAAAAAATGATGAGAATTGTTTTAATGTACCCACAGAAGAGTGAGGTGGGGAAAAAATCTTTTTTTAATAGTTTAAGTAGTAGGTATTTTTGGTTATACCTAGAAAGCTTCTCCAATTATCCAGTGCCCTACTTACAAAAATCATTCAGATAATTACAGCAAGCAAGGATCAGCTATCTCCATTTATTCTGCAATTTAAGTTTAACATGATTACAATGATATGGCTTAATAAAAAACATATAGTTAAAGTATATATAAACAGTAGAAAACATCTTCCTGCAAAAATAGATCCGAAAATGATATCTAGCTAGAAGGATGGTTAGAACCTCTTTTTGAAGAATTCAGTAATCAAATAGGTCTGCCAAATATCCTTATTTCCATTCAATTCTCTCAGAGTACCAGAATTTTGAATATATATAGTGAATATATATATAGTGTGAGAAAAAAAAAAAGAAAAAAGGGAAAAAAGCTAGTTAAATGCAAACTCTCTCAATGAAAGAGAGAAACTTCCAGTACTACCCAGTGTTGCGCAGGAGTTTGCTTTAAAGGAATTAAGGATCAGTGCTTTCCCATAGAACTCAAACTGGAGTAAGATCTGTTTGCAAACAGTTCAGGAGTATTCATTGAGACTTTCCTAGAGCTGAGGTTTCTCATACCTCACAGAGACAAAGGCACTCAGCTCACATCATTAACTTTGTAGCCACAACGAACACACAAGCATCTCAAGTAAGTTACTAGCCCTAAAAAAAAAAATTTGTTAGCAGGTGTACAGTACAGCTAAGTGCTTCACTGCTAATTAAAGCAACAGACCTCGTAAGTGAGGGTGTTATACACCACAGAAGAATGAGCCTATAATTGTAAAGACTCTAGACTTTTATTTCTGCTAAATATTAAAATTCAGTTTAAGGGCTAATTGACTCTCACATCCAAGTAGACACCCTCAAGGATGATTAAATCCCATTTTAGACACAGTTGGTGGCTATAGATTGAAAAGTAAGTAAGAGGAACATTCTAATCTTGTCTTTACTAGGTCTAAAAGAATCGTTTGATGAAAATTAGCTCTTTGTCTTGGTGTTGGAAGCTAAGTTTCCATTCTTTTTGTCATGTGAATATGTAACAATTTTAAATTTTGTGGAAAGGTGGTATAGCAGTAGAATTGCACAATTTGAAATAAGCATTGAAGTAATTATTGACAGTTGGTAATTCCTTGCCATCTACAAGGAAATATCTTGTATTCATTTCCATGGCTAGAGACCTTACAGTAGCAAAAAATGACTCTTTCCCTCATCTCTTTTTCTCATATTGTATCATTTAGTTAGGAAGATAAATAACACAAAATGACTTGGAGAGATAATCCTGCCTAGTGAACTTTTTTCCTCACAAAATGAGCTTGATAAAGGAATGATGTTTTCCAGCAAAGAAAGAAAGAAATATATATGAGCAATTCACACAAAAGGAGCAGCCTAGCATGCCTTCTATTAATAAAATGCTAGGAAGAGTAACATTGTTTTGTTTTGAATGAATTTTAGATCATTACCAGATACAGAATTTATGTCCATCCTTTATCCTGTATACCATTTTTTAAAAAATAGGAAACAACTTTGCTTAGGTGAACTATTCTGACAATTATTTTTCCAAATGCTTCTACTCACACAATCAGTTCATGTAATCCTTCAATAAGAGAATGAACACAAGAACTGTCCATACATGTAAGGAATTATCAAAGTCAGAAGCAATCTTTAATACTGAAATCACAATCAAACTCTATTCTTGGATCCTAAGGAAACTGCTTTGAAGTTCAGATGTATTAGTCCATGGGGACCCAAAATAGGCAGTGGGAAATGAAACTAATATCTCTAAGTTATTAATATGTCACTTTAATGCAACTCATTTCAACTTTTTTTTTTTAAAAAAAGGTATTAAGTAATCCCATCATTCAGTTAAAAGAATAAAACTACAGTAGTTACCATAACTGCTATTTGCCCAGATATAAAGCAAAGGAATTAAAGTAATATCAGGAATTTAAAAGTTTAACAGCTTTATTACACTTCCAAAGCTGGAACAAAACAAATTTTTATCCAGCTGTCAGTAATTACTTCAATACTTATGTCAAGTTCTTGGGCAATTCCACTACTATATTACCTTACATGGTCACATAGTCAGATGGCAAAGGAAACGGCAATTTGTCTTCCAACACTAAGTACAGAAAAAGAGCTAATATACATCAAACAGTTCTTTTACATTTAGTAAGGGTAAGATTAGGATATTCTTCTTAGTTAGTTTTCATCCTACAGTCATTAGAAAAATATCATATGATATATAAGATACTGTTAAGAAATTGTACTATATATTTATATAATTTATTGAATGCATAGAGTTGCATGAAAGCTACGGGGTCAATGTAAAGAATTAAGATCTGCAGAAGTGGAAGTTTTACTCCTTCTTCCTTGTCTGATGGAAACACAAGTGGAAGAAAACAGTAAACATCTGACACAATTAGAAAATAAGGAACTAAAAATGTTCAGTTCTTATCATATTTCAATATATAAAAGCAACTTAATCTAAATTAGCTGTCAGTAAAATATTGTTAAACATCTCCTGCAATAAATAGCTTTCCTTTCTTCTTCAGAAAAAAATAGCACAGTCCTAAATATCTGCTCCTGCTGTACTGAGGGTGAAATCCTGAGTCCTATCAACCAGCAACTTTCCTGGGCCAAAGATTTCACTGCATCAGTCTAATGGAAAACCTGATCGATCAGGGGCATAGGTCCCTGCCTCCCACCAGTTTCTCTGACGGCCATGCATCCCTTCCCTTCCCCCAGGAAAGGCTGAAACAAAAGTACTGTGCTTTAATCTCTTCAAGGGCAATGCGGTAGCAGCCCCCAGGCGAGATCCCAGCAGAGAGAGGCAGCTCCTGCAGACGCAGTGACCTTCAGGACCTGCTCCAAGACACCTGCAAAAGCAGTTGATGCGGAGCGGACCCAACTGTGCATCACTCTCAAGTAAGACTGTTGTAACTAAGTGAGTGGAGATTCTCCTTAAAGGATACATAACCTTCCCAATTATTTCGCTATGCTATACAGTCACCTTGCTGTTTTAAGGGATTATCTATTGGTATTCTAATAAAAATGCCAAGAGTGCCAGTAAATTAAGATTCTTATCAGCACTATTGGTTCTATAGTAACCATTTAAAATGTTAGGCCTACTCAACCCAGCGCAACCAGAAGTTAAATACAGTTCTTAACTCTATGTCAAGACTGGACTTCTGGATCAACAACAAGTTCAGTATTTTCACTTAAAAAAAGCCACTTTGCCTCATAAAACTTGTATGCTTCTCATTTCAACAGCAGAAATACTAATAACTTATTATTAAATGATATCCCATATGTGCTAGGAAGTGCAATAACTACTTGAGAGGCACTTTGAGATTATAAAAAGATGATTGATTATTTCAATTTAACATACCTAATGCTTATTCTGATCTATGCATATTATTTTATACAAATAAACTCATACAAATATACAAACTTCTTCCTTTATACATTTAACTGCTAAAATATATACAGCATATAGTTTTTACTCCAGGCAAAATATTAGCTGGTCCCAAGAGTTACTCCAAACTCCTTCCAAGATAAAGAAGTCAACAACAAAGTCTTTTATTTGTGGAAACTTCTCATCACAACTGAGTAATAAAACAGCAACTCCAAAACATTCTCAAAGACTAATAACTTAATAATATTGCAAGAAAAGAGAATTTGAATTTGGTCAGAAGATTCAAAACATATTGATGATAAGCAAAAAATGTTTATGAAGTGAGAGTAGCGAGGAAGTCAGCATGCAAGGAATGAAAAATAAATAAATAACTGTTCTTTGTTGCTCTCTGAAGACCACAAATACAGTTTATTCTGTATGTAACTAAAAGTAAACATAGATTCAGGAAGTACTAGAAATCAATGAGACCCTTTCTATTTGTAGCAGTGCATAGGATTTTCTATACATATCAAGGAGAACAGACTCTTTCTCTCAAAGGACAGGAGGGTAGGGATTGCATCTGCTTACATGCCCCCTCCTCCAAGTACCAACACTGAAGGAGCTTTATAGTTTAACAGTGTTAGCAGCACTACATTAGCTGTAGAAACCAAGCAATTCCCAGAATGGCCACAAGTTGATGATTTTTTTTTTTTTCACTTTTATAAAACAGGGCATGGAACAGAACATCCTACACAAACACTGAAAACACTAGAATAAAGAACAGAAGAAGTTATAATCACCAAAGTGTCTTGCAGGATCCATAAATACCCATGTGCAAAGAACAAACTACCAGGTCATAATCTGCAGTCCCTAGTCTAAATGAAATGGGGCAGGTCCACCAAACATCATAGGACTTCATATTCAACCTGAAGGACAACAGCATGCAAGAGGAATGCCTCTCTCTAACTCAGTTTCAAAAGTCTTGGTTTCCTCTAATACTAAGAAGGAAATATACTGGAAGAACTCTAAAGCACACAGTGAAAACAGAGATCTGCTTCTTGAGAATACTGCAGTAACTTTAAGAAAGTTAACTTCATTCAAGTTTTAAAATTCTCTTTTAGTTTAGTTTAGTTTAGAGGCACAGACCTCTCATGAGACAACTCATCTGTCCTACAGTGGCAGTACATAGCACTGTGCCAGTATCATCCTATTTCAGCAAAGTTGAATAAATAGAGTTACTTTCTTGTTTTCCACCCCTCCTTTTTTTTTAATTCTCAACTCTTGGGGGACCTAGGATATGTTCAAATAAGCATTGCACTAACAAGAAAAATATCAGCAGTAAACTTTCCCAAGTGAGACTCACTGAGGATATAAAAAAAGCAAAAAAAAAAAAAAAAAAAGAATACTTTATCATTTGTATTTCCTTATAAATTGCCTCTTTCCCTTATTAACTCCATCTACTTCACAGTCCTTATTCACCACACCATAAAGTCGCTAAGTTGACAAATCATCATTTTGGAAGTCTTCAGACATTCACTGATTTTCTCCAACAGAACTTGCTTGACCTCATCCATTTTATAGATTTATTCTTGTTATGTCTAAACATGCAACTTTCCAAAGATTTGTATGGTCAGTGTTTTACTTCTTTAGCTTGAAGATAACTGTTTAAAACTGAAGCATTTGACTCCTGTTTGCTCAACAGTGCCACATACTGTAACATCCTCAGAAGACAGACACCACAGTTAAACTTCCTAAAGAGAGAAAAGTCTATTTAACTGAGTGACTGCTTCACTTTTTTGAGCTTGAAAACAGTCACATTAATACTATGGTAAATAAGAATTCCCTCCAACCCTGACTCTTCCCACCCCAATCAAGATGTCAAAGACACCAGATGCACAAAGATGCCTAGTTGAAGGCAAGAATTTCTCTTCTCCTGCTACCTAAGCAGCTTCACAGCTTAGGTGCATGTCTAAGGATATACTGTCCTAGCACATTAAGGAGTTGGAAGGAAGCCCAGGACAACTGAGAAAATAAAAGTGACCCATAGATCTTGGAGATCAAGGGACAAAGATGCCTGACCAGACTGGAGCACCCTGGATGGCATGCACGTATCCATTTTTCTTGTGCCTGATTGTTCCTCTGAGAGTAGAAACCTCACAGACTAACTTCTGAAAACTGTCGAACACTGACAAATAAAATCCAAACCCAAAGCAAACATCAACCATCATAAAAGCAAACACTGTATATACAAAAAAAGTACTGTTCTTTGAAAGATTTTGGATCCCTTGACTCAGACTCTCAATAATCACTCCACTTCTCAAAATAAAACACACATTATAAAATGAACATTTCTTGTCATGTAGGATAGTCAATATAAATCAGGTGTCCAGCCTTCACAGTGTTTCTATATATGCTTCAGACAGAAGTCATTTTAAAATACTCTCTTTGTCATTTCCCTTTTCTAAATGAGCATACCAACACTGATAGAATTGGAACTGTCTGGCATCAGTTAAATGACCGACCTTGAAACTGTTTCAGAAGTAATATCATGAATATATTAAACATTTTCCCCTCATCTCAGCAGCAACTATACGATAAATTATGTAAAAAAATAGCATCAATTTTTCAAAGCAATAGATGTGACATGACTATATGATGAAAACAAAGCTCTTATTGAATTGGACATGCAGTTGGCCCACTAATGTGATTCAAACAGTCTTCATTTAGAGCATTTAACAGAAGAAAGGATTCCATAGCTACATTTTGCAGGATTAGTTTTGTAAGCAATATTTTTTCTTGATATTTAGTATAGTTGTTCTGAAAAAAATGTTTCAACATCTTGACAGCCAACAACCAACATAGATTTCACCATTACTGGAGTCAGGCCACTAATATACGTGTGCACATATGAACTGGGAATATTACACAGTTCCATTTTCTGAAAAACAGAAGGGATTACAGTTGAACTTGTTATAACACTACTTTAGGAAAGAAAAGTTATAAATGTAATTAAGCTAAATTTGAAGGCATAGTTGACAATCTTAAATCATTACTTTTGGGCGCTTTGTATCCATATTGCTTTGGAGATGTAATTTATGATTATAAAAATTACATATTTTTATCTTTTTTGTTTATTCCAAGTTTCTACACAGTGCGATTTGTAACCCGAGTCATTTGTAGCTTTCCACTACTGTTCCAACACGAAGTTCCAACTACTTTTGAGGAATGGCTTCTTGCATCAATATCAAGGTAAGTAGAGTTACAGACAAGTTATAGAGGGCGTGATAACGTGGAAGAAAAAGAAATCTTTGCAGTTCACACCAACTTATTTATGACTTTAGGAGTAGCAATATTATAGGAAAACAATAATGAAGGCAAGAGAAGAAGTAAATTAGCGAGATTACTCACATATTAGAACAAAGCATCCCTATACATAAAAATGTTTTAGTGCCTTATGTTAATACGTATATGAGAAAATACAGTATAAACCGATGAAAGATGTGTGCATAGTATAACCAAAACCATTACACAACACATGTAAGGCTTTTATCACAAAACTATCTTCCCTTGCTGCCCACCTCTCCCCGCAGTATAGTTTTTCACTTTTTTTTTTTTTTTTTTTTTTTTTTTTTTTAAGCTATTAAGGTCAAGCTTTCCATGGAAATTGAAATGCAAAAATTTTCAAGTGTAAATTGCTGACTGAGCATTTCCACATATTTATGAATATTTCTGATATGACATCCATCCACTGCAAGTATGCTTTTCCCCACAGAGTCAAAGTGGGGTTCAGATGCCTTGCTATACGTTCTTAGTGTTTTTAGAAGTATGCTGGAGTGTTACTATAGGACTGGTAGACCGAACCGAAGATTCACCAGAGAGCTGTATTCTCCTGGTCTGGAGACTCAGTGAGGCACCTTGGTTGTATTCACAACACACAAATCACTTTCCCAGTGTTCCCAAAGTTTCTTTGGCTGTACTTTCTGAAGACATTGCATCTGTAGCAAGAATATATTCCATACTACAAACAGATGCCAAACTATACAGTGCAGTTCTTGGATGCTCTGATTACTTTTTGCAAGTAGTACACAAAACTCCATGATTACAAATAATTAATGGAGACCGTTATAATAAATAATAAATTCAACCTAGCCTTTTTTTTTTCTATATGATTACCAAGGGTCAAATCCGATTAGTATACTGTGACAGTACACTGTTAAACAACTATATTCACTTGCCAGAAATCCGAAGGGCTGTATTTTTTAGAACAGCTCTTTCATAAATAAATAACTACAAATTCAATGTTAATCAGCCACTTGGCAGTGGATTTCATTTCTCCTACAACAATAATTTTTAGTAGACTTCACTGGAATCTAGACAAGAGGCTCATGTTATCACTATTGCTTTGAATGGATTTTGATATACTGAAAAGCAATTCTGGAGCTGTTAAAATTACAAGTCAGGTCCAGATATATTAACCTTCCTTTCTCCTCCCTCACCCTCCCTTCTTCTTCTTCTTCCTTCTTTGACCGTCCTCTCACTCTCTTTGCAAAACTGTTCATTTAACTATGCTTCTTCAGAAAGGCACAGCTTACAGCATACGAGAAAAGTTTAGAGCACGTTTAGGAAACTGAACTTAATCACATCATGCCAAGGTAACTTAAGATAGTTAACCAGTAACCCTTCATTTTAAAAGGCAGTGGCTGTCCTAAGACACAAACTTTCTGACTATTTGTACGAAATACACACAAAATTTTAATGTGATAATTACTTCAAAGACATCAAGGAAAAAAAGTAATAAAAGTAGGTGTTACAAAAAGTTAACCACGTAGCCAAGTGTGTCTCATCTACATTGTATTGTAAACATAACAATGATTTATATTTATTAAGATGCAACAATTAGCTGAATCCCCTTTTTTCAATACTGAATACACAGTTTGAGTTAAAAAAAATACATTCAACCAGGTAAGAAGGTATTCTTGTAAGTCTCTTTGGCAACAGATTCAACTTTACTTATGAAGGGTCAATAAATTATAAATCAGTTTTGTACAAAACAGGATATTATTCTCACTTTTTATAGCCAGATAATTAGAATACATAGGCCCACCATACCACTACATACTCATTCCAAACTGAAGTAAAGGATCCAGTAAACTATATTTTTAATATATGTCCTAAAATATGAGTCATAAAAATATGAATTATATTTCAATAAGAGTCCTTCCTCAGCCCTACTTTCCATAGTGAAAAGTTCTCTTGCTTATTTAGCTCAAATAACACCACCTAACAACTCTGAAATCAGAGTTCCCTAGTTTAGAGATACTTGCAAGTTTAACAGCATTGCAAGTTCAGTAACTTTTTCTACAAGCAAATAAAAGTTTTTATAGGAAGAGGAAAGGAATTTCATTCAACCTACAGTTAAGGAGGGATCGCATATATAGGAAACAAGACTGAGTTAAAACAAATTTGATTTATTTCACAGTAATTATTTCCTTATTTCCTTGTTACAAGTGATCTACAGCTACCATTTCAAAAATTCATGTGTGCTTTATTACGAGCTCATTTGCAATTTCTATTATCATTTTCATTTTCATGTTTAGAGATGTTTTGTACTAAACTGTCTCAACATCCAGTAAAGTGCAACATCGTGTATAAAAAGTTATTCAAGTCGAAGCTGCAGGAAAGTTAGTGTTTTGGAGAGCTGTCAACCCTGAAGAATCAGTTCAGACACCTTGCACTGATTAATATTTTTACTAGAGAGTAGAAGGTAAAAGAGACTATTCTATGGTTTGCTTTGTGACAAAACAAATATCAGAAAGCAATATATGGTTTTCTAAATTTCTAAGATATGGTTTTCTTATTAGACAAAGTATTTCCTGATGTTACAAAGAAAAGGGAAGGAGATTAAAACGCACACTCTAAATGCCACACTGCCCTTGATATCAATAGGAATGACATATGTAGACATATGGGAAAATATCTTACATTAGAGAGTTTTCCAACTGAGTACCACAAAAAAAGAAATACGAGTTATTAATATAAAAAGTTATAATTGGGTTAATAGTAAGTTTTAGCTTTACTTAACTCTTCAGAGAATAACTTTTTCTGAACAATTGTAACCACACGAGTATTCAAAAACTAAAGAATGAAGCAACAGATTCACCAATCTAGAATCACGATCATTAAAAATAGAATTTGCATTCCCCACATCTTCATTAACTGACATAAGCTTTGAGGAAAAACTAGCATAACAAAAATTTAAGTAGTGTGATTGGAAACATTTCATTCAGTGCAATGTAACAATGTTTTTATATTTCAAGTGGCTTTATTAATGAATTTTAATTGGCATTTTTAATGTTTTAAAGCTTGCTTTTTTGAAGAGTAAATCTTTCATAGAGCTTTTTCAGTAGATAAATACAGAGATAATTTTCAGTAACAGCACTTTCACAACCTGTTGATAAGGCTTCTGTTCATGAACTATCATGACCCTTGTCTGGATGTCAACCTCACTAACTTCTAACATCCTTTATAACAGATAACAAGTGTGAGGAGGGAGAAAAAAAAAGAAAGTATTCTTTAATGTACTTTACTCCATGAAACCTTTTAAGTTGTCAGGAATTTCGCCAACAGAAGAAAATCTTAGTTTTCCACACACGTTGTAAAAATCTAAGGAAACAAATATCTTGAGATACCAATTGGTGAGTCTGCCAATTTCAGTATTCACTTATTTGTCCCCTTCTCGTTTCAGCACATAGAATTTATCACCATTACGTTCTGTACAGTTCTGCTTCACTCTCTTTCCAGTCTCCTCTCTCCTCAAAGCATTCCAATTAAATATAAGGAGTATTTATATTTCTTTGAAATTTCATTTCACCATATTGAACTTTCATTATCTGTCTTAGTTGACTTATTCACTCATATTTCAACTGCAGGTGATATGTCAAGATGCAGTGAATAGAACTGACAACATTCCTATCACAATTACCATTCATAAGTATTGTTACTAGAGACATGCCCAACTGTAAAGCAAGCCTTCAATTTTACCGAACTAAGAACACTTACAAAAATATAATCTTGCCTCATTAAGAGTATCAGCTCCAATAGAAGTGGGTCTCCTCTGAGCTAGGATATCATCACTTTTACTGCATAATTTGATTCCTATCTTGCTTGGGTTCTACTTCTTCCAATCTACTGCAACTTTCTTATATCATTAGAGATATTTATGTATCAAAAACTATTTAGATTCCAATTAATAGAGGAAGGGGGATTTTTTCAATGTCTTACAGGAGGCCCAAAAGCAAGATACTGATAAGTAACAACCATTTTGAATGCTGATTCAGTAGTTATATAGTGTCAGCAATTCTGATGGTGGTAATCATCTCCTTTGTGAATTGCTAGTTTTCCCCAAAATAGGATTGAGAGGAAAAAAATGTGATTGAAGGATGAAATATTTTGAAATGGTACAGAACTTTATAAGGTAACCATAGGATTAAATTAGATTACCATAAAGTAGAAGCAAAGGCAATTACAAGGATTTCTAACAAGATTTTTAGTGAAATTGCCAATGTCTGAACAGATATAGGCATCAAGTGACATAAGGAGTCTGACAAGATCTTTCCCAGCATTTTTTTTGACCTGCAACTACCATCAACTCTCAAATTGGACTGTGTATAGTCTTACCATGAAGCATTTAAATGACCTTGCAGTAAAGCCAATAATATATCTTAGAAGAGATCTCTTACCTTGATCACATACTGTACAACATAAACTCATTTAAACTGCATAACAGCAGCATGAATTTGGGAAGAAAAATTCAAAAGTGACTTCAACATACTACAGAAATGGTCCAAAAAGTGAAACTCAATGACAGTGACTGCAGAGTAGTAAATTTATTTAAATAATCAACTGTACAAGTACAAAATGAGGAAAAAATTACTGTAGTTTTACCAGAAATCCAGACAGTTAGAACAGATCAACCGAAAATGGGTCCAGGGATCATACCACTGTAATAAATAAATTTCACAGATATATAAACCAGAGTGTTCTACACAAGATATTAATTATTCATTCTGCATTAATCAAAGATTCAGCTGAAGGTTAAAACTTCAAAAATACTCTGGTATAAGACAAAGTTTGGGACAGGACAGAATTTGACATAGTTTGTGATTTAGAAAAATATAGTCTATTGAAAAAATATTGAAAAAAAATAGAACTAATTTAAAGAGAATTCTGAGAAAGGAGCTAATAAACCTGCAAATATATACATATATATTTTTCTCCTTCTCGATGTCTGAAGAGCTTGCGTTATATTCATTGCTAGAAGTTTTTAGGACAAGATTAGATGAGTGTCTTAGAGATGATCTAGACTAGCCAAAGTAGTCTTCAAACATCTAGAGCCAAAATTTACAGAAATAGAGATAAGAACTGGCTTCCAGGACAGCAAGATATAGTTATTAAACATCAATGAATCCATGCATCAAATCCCTCAAATTTTCACCATTGTTGATTTACCTACTGTCTATGCTTTTAAGTTCTTTTCAAGATATATTTTCCAGCTTTTTATACTTAATAGGATACTTCCTTATTACTATTTAATAGGATACTTACTTATTACATTATTGTGTTATTCTTCTATCTAGGCTATAATAATTTAAAGAGCAAGTAAAACCAGTCTTCTTCCTCTTAACTTCTGGTTTCATTTGAGCAAGCTCTTCAACAGACCCACCTTTCCACTCATTCTACAAGTTCTTTTTAACTGTTCAGCTGTGTAATTAAGAGATGGCAGAAAGCCAGTAAACATCATTTGGTTCTTTTTTATAAACCATCCATAGATTTTTGCTTAAGTATTGTATTTTTATCTACTTCCTGTTCATATACTGTAGGTGTATATTTGTTTGCCCTCCATATGCTACATTTGTAAAAGACATCATCTGCTTTTATCAAAGTTTGTTGAATTCATCTCTCAGCTAGCACTACCTTTAGTTTCATAGTGAAGCTTTGGTGACAGACTTTTACTGTTATTTACTCAGTGAGCATGCAGAGCTAAATCCTACTTACCTTATTCTATCTAATCTCTTTAAAAATATTCATATGACTGAGGTGAGAAAGAATTCATGTTTGTATGCAAGTACATGAAAATCATCATGCTTGTCGTGAAATAACTATATATAGAACAATAAGCTGATTTTATATTTGAAAACTTCTGCTCCGATGCCTTTGCAACCAAAGAGTTGTTCACTATTCCATTAACTCCAGGGCTGAGAACATTACGCAGCCGTTAAAAACCTACCCTTCAGACCTGTTCCTAATGGGTTAGTATTTATAGGCAACAAGTAAGGCCAGTATTTTGCCACAATAAATTACACATGCAACATTCTAGCCATGGGTAGAAAAAGAGGCAAGTGGCACAAATTGCTAGGACAAACTGCCTACATTTACAGAATACATTTTAATTAAAAATATACTTTATTTCGCAATAAAATGATTTAAAATATTTAGCTAATTGGTATTTTGTAACAGAAACAGCCTACTGAAAATCATACCCATTTAAAGGAAGGGTCTCCCCTTTGGTTTTAGCCCTATTTTTCGCCTCAATCTCACAATCAAGTCTATTCAGATGATTATGCAACAACATCCAACCAGCACAAGAAAAGATAAAGAATATGAGTACAGAAGAAAGTGAAGCAACTCACCTTGCCAATATACTACAACATGCTTCTTGTTTGGGAAAAAAAATAGACGTCTTACTTCATGATGCTTGTAGAAGTCAGTTTATGGCTTGAAGTAATTACATCCTTAAAAAGGACTGCAGGTCTTATTTAGCAATAAAACTTAAGTCCTATTCTCTTGAGACAGCTACTCTTGCTCATTACAACAGGAGCACTGTCATCATGCTGTTTTGGAAACGTTACAAGGTTAGAATCGGCGCTCAGTCACACTCCCTCAGATTTCATTAGCACAATACCAAAAGACACGTCAGATGATAGGAAACATGCCAAACATGCAGGGCAACTATACACAGTTCTTGCTTAATTTATGAAAAGTAGTGAGTGCTAACTGCTGAAAGTTCCCTATGTTCCACTACTTGGTGTCAACCATGAGTCTCTTGAGCACTCCAAGGTTAAGCAAAACGTGCCAATGACTGTCAATATTACACTTTAATTTCAACACTGTGTATATCAAAAGGATGAAGTGATCTTCTTTCCTCCTTCTCATTTCAGAATGTTTTTACTATATTTTTGAATTACTTTTTTTTACTACTTATGCTTGTTATCTTAGTTGCAAAAGAGATAAGGATTGCCTTTGATTTATCTTGAGTGAGACACTTCTTTTACTGTTAAATTCATAGTAAAAACTGGAATGATCTAGAAACTTTAAAGGTGCGTGATCACTTTAAATTGTGAGTCAAAGGGAAAAAAAGTTTCTGAAAAACAAAGAAAAGAAGGTTCAAGGGCACATTCTTTGGACTTTGTGCAATTATTAATTTAAGTGTTTCCTTACACTCATATCCACATATATGTAACAGCCAGCCATACAATGTACAAGCATTGCTTGCACAATGATGAACAAAAAAGAATAAAACTTTACTGGAAAGATATGATCCCAGGAAGTGCTGTAGTCCCCAGATGCTTTAAACTGAAAAACTATATTCAACTTACAGTCCCAGAAAGGAAAGCTATTAAAAATTTGCATTTGCATATATAATACTATTATGATCAGTAAGAACTTATTTAATTCTAAAACATTAAATATAGAATTTGCTTTCCTCTTCAGATCACAAAGCCTGTTCTTCAAAACCTGAGATATTAATATTGTTTAGGTGTAGAGGTACCCAGACTGCAATTACAAAACAGAAAGAAATACTTACTCTACACTACTTATCCCACAGCAGTGATTTGAAATACAAATTACATTGAAACAGAAGAGAAAGAAAGGTGCAAAACCTTCTGCTATTGTAAGGCACTTTTGCTCAGTCTCACAGAGAAAGGATAAGATGACATTCAGTACAGGCTCCTCTACTTTTAAGGGCTAAGGTCTTTAAGTTTTCAGCATCCTACTGCAATTAATGGTGCATGCTATTTAATAATACTCCCCAAAGCTAAACTAACAATTACGTAATTTCTACATTTTCATGAAAAAGGTCTCTTGTCCCTAATGGTCCTCTTGTCCCTAAAGTAAAATTTCAGGGATCTCAAAGGCCATGTTCTCAAGCCTTACAGCCATTTTCCTGTAAGGCTCCAGTTGATGAGAATGTAGTCCGTGGAGAATTTAGCAGACCTCAGCATCTGATTATGAGATACAAATATCATGATATAATGGTATTGAAAGATTATTTTAGCTGCCATTTTTCCTCCTTTTTTTGTAATGCCTACCACAAGTTACAAGTATGTATCTTCTCCGTTTGCCTATAGAGTTTGAAAATTGAAAGATGAGGAGAAAGATGATCTCTGGCTCAAATTACCATACAATGGTTTTAACCACTTTTAGTGTCCTCAATTCAGTGATTTAACAATCTGTATTTCCAATTTGAATATACATAGAGACAGCAAGATAGTGCTCTACAGATGAATGATTCCCATGAACCATAAAAAAAATTCTGTTTATTTATAAGATTAGAACTAAAAAGAGGAGGAAAAAAAGACTTTGGGAGTGTGTTTTCATGGGTTTGCTACATATTTGTATCCCTAGATTATATGTAGGTTTTACAGTCAGTTGTAGTTACAACTGCTTTTTCAACTGATAATGCAAATATTTAAGTGAGTTATTATTGTCATTCAGCTGATTAAACTGACAATTATTTTTCTAGCAAACAATTAAACATTTATCAGCCATCAGAATCACAACAAGAATTATGTACAGCAGTTTTATCTTGCGCTGGATGGATCGGAACAGTATTTTATATTTAAAAACAAAAAAGTATGTATAAAGTAAAAATAAAAGATTAATAAAAATAGTAAAACTATGTATAATTATAACAGATTTTACTATATGAAAAAAAAAGTTACAGCAAAATGTTCAGTCTCATTAGTACAGTCGGCCAAAGTGTTTCTGCACTTCAGCTATCTTTACCATCAGATGTTAAAGTTGTGTCCTGTACTGGCACTCAGCTGCGATAAGCAGCACACGAATCCCAGATGTAGGGGCAGGTAATTGTTCATCAGTGTCATGAACAAACTACTTCACAAAGGATGACTGGCTTCAAAACACTGAATCCCCATCTGGTGAGACCTAATGAGCAATGGAGCAGTTTGAAGGTAATGAAGCAAATCCCTTTTTGGCAGATGTCATTTGACAGCTGTATCTTGTGATCTTAACAGAACTATTGTTGTCTCTTATTAATATCTTCAAGAATATTTTAATATCATCATTGTATCATGACGAAGCTTGTGGGAAACACAGGATCCTTTTCTCTAGAAGGGACTATATTTTATGCAGATATGTCATTTCTAACCCATTTAGTAAATCTTCATTTTCAGAGCATGTATCTGTATTCAAATTTTATTGAACTGTACTTAATCAACTACTCGAGCTCATGCTTTCTGTAGAAGGGTAGCCAAATCCCAGCAGCAGGGTAGCCAAATCCCAGCAGCAAATAAACCTGACCTAACAAGTCTGTCAGGGTGTTTCTCCTCCTCCCTCCCCAGGGCAAGGGGAACGAGCACAGTTCTGAGTCACTGCTCACCATATGCATCCTGTGGCACACTAGTACCACACAGGGTCTCAAGGGGTGCCACAAAGTTCCAGCCTCTCTGCATCCTGTTTAGCTCTGCATCCTCTTCAATGTCTCAAAGGAGAGATTCCTGACACCATTACCGGAACTGTGCAAGTTCCGCCATAATATGTTGCTCTTAAATAGAAAGGGTATTGCCGCACGTACCAGCTCTTTGAAAGGCACAACAAGGGCAACTGCTAGGCTGAAACTATCAGAATCTACAATCAGAAAGCTCATGGGTGTTTCTTCCAGCCATAAGCTCCATCTAAAAGTTTGTCGGTTTGTGATAGGAAAAGTCTATCTCAAAGTATCAGAGTCATGACACTGCAATTAATTCCTTCAACATTTTAAATAAAATACTACAACTTCAGAATTATATTTTATTCTATTAGGAAATTAAATAGCCAGATAATAAATTTGTGCTTTTTTTGGCTAATTCCTGCAAAACCCTTAGAAATAATTGATGCCAAGCAATATATTGGAATACCTTCCCTCACAAGCAGCGTATCAGACAAATGCTAAATTCCTAGCTTGAACTTTGAAGTTCTTAGCAAATTTAGACTAGGATTTAAGAGGCAGATTAAGATTTAAGAACTTCCAAAGTAGTTGTGATGTTTAAAAGGAAGGCAAACCCTGGCGTAAAGTAAAACTGCTGGAGACTAGGGACTCTCAGCAGTTAGGGAACTAATTTTTAAAAAGGTGAAAATTTACATTTTCCCAGATAAACTGGAATATGAAGTATTTTCAGTTTTCAAGTATTTTTAAGATTGTCTCTAATGCAAAACACTAAGTTCTTGCTTAAATTTAAAGAATAACTATTACAATATTTTCCAGTTTCTCTCCCTCACATTTGAGTCACTTTCTATTGTCATAAAACTTAACTGTAGCATATAAAGTTAGCTGCTAAGACTCTTCTCCCAGAAAATGTATGTTTTTGCTTTGGAAGTTTGATGGAATTTTTCCATCTACGCAACAGGATTTGCAGCCATAACCTACCCTTTCTATTAAAAGCAGTTCTTCAAAGTCTCTTGGCCCCAAAGACGGTGTCCTATGGCTTACAGATATGCCTTATTTTAAGAAATTTTATAACTGCTTTTTATAGAATTTTTCTCAAGCAGGTTATTTGCAGGTTTTGCATAAAACATCTTTGTACTCTTTTCTTTTTAAAAAAAGAATCCAAGAAGCACAGAATTATCAGAATAAGATTGCTTCGCTGTAAATAAGTTTTAGTAGTGGTAATGCTAAACTAAGTTGTCAAAACTGCTGTATATAATCACATCAAATAGTTCTTTAATCCTTCAGAAGTATTTATCATTTTTAAACAGTACATAAATAATTACAGGTTTGCACATTTAACTGCAAGGTTTAACAAAGACAAAAAAAGATAAATTGAAAGATAATTAGTAAAATATATACCTTAGGGGAAAAAAAGCAAAAAAAGCATTATCATGATCTTGGAATTTCTTTCATAAATTTTATTATATTTCATCTTCATAAAAATTAGAAAGCTAAAGTACACATTGAGTGTTTAGGTTAGGAGAGTCAGATCATTGACAAGCTATCATACTTTCCACACGCCTCCACTTTTTTTAAGATATTTTTTCAAATAGACATTTTGGAGCATTTGTTACAATTTATTGATTAATGGCCAACAGAGGAGGGAGCACAGAGATCAGCGTACTTTGAAGTTGTGCTTGGTACTCGGAGCTATACGCACACAGATAAGGAATAGTCTGAAACACTCATTCACATTCAAAGTCTTCACTTTCTTTTAAGCTGAGTGGTTTGATAGTTCTTTTAAGATCTAGGTACCAATGAAAGCCCTGGAGTCCCCCAGTAGGAGATCTGAGCAGCCCACAGCTCCTTCCTGATTTAGGATTCCAGAGCACCCGCTCACACTTTTGGCACCCAAATCATAACCAGAAGCCCAGACATAGCCACAGCAACAGTTCTTAGTAGTCGTGGTAGGACATCTTTGCCTTGATAGAATAAGCATCAGACGATAAGCAAAAACAGCATCTTTCAGTAGCTGCTGAAAAATGTGGCATCTAATGGGCCAGTTTTCCAAGAGGAAAATTCTCTCATCACATGTAGATGATGAAAAATAACCAATTCGTGTCAGTATCCTTGAGCAGCTTTGTAGATGTCTGTCTCAGTTGTACCGGGAGCTCTCTCATGGCTCCAGTTACCATTAATGTTCACAGAACAACAGTTATCGCTTTCACTCAGGCAAGCAAGGGAGTTATTCCTTATAATAAAGTCTCAAATCCTTATTCATGTAGACCTGTGAAGTGAATGGTGCTATAAATTCTCCAAGCCAAGTATTATCTATAAGAAAGAAATCTTTCATAAAATGAATCTCCTAATAAACACTAAGAGTGAATTAAAAAGGTTTTCTAGTCTTTGTATCTGTCAGTACAAAGTGCCTGCAAATACAACACTTGTAAAGCATGACCTCACTTTTTGTAACCACCTGAAGATAAAAGGAAGACTTAAAGAGAGATCTGAAATTTTATTGCATTTTTTCTTCTGATCCCATCTTTCACTCACACAATCATTTGCCCATTCAGAGAATTCAAATGAGAACACTCAGATCCTTTATTTTATCCTTTGTAGCAATACATATGAATCACAGCCCCCATTATGTCGCCGTGCTACAATTTTGAGTCCAGCATCTTCATTTTCTTTTCACTGTGAGTCTACAATGAATCATTCAAGTACCATCTCCTCATTCAAAGAAACACCAGAGACCTGCTTTGTTTCTCATTCCCTGAATCTTCAGGCTTCAACTTTCTATATTTTCTCTTGAATTGGTTTGAGAGAAGTACCATTGCATAATGTTAAAAGTCAATACATCCTAGTCACATCTAACTTGTAGTCTATTATAATTTACACAAAGATTCCAACTGATATGAATGGATTTGGGAACAAACACTACTTTTGATAGCAGTCACAAGCAAATGCTCTGTTTTATCAGTGCTGGATATAATAGCATAATATTTGTTGCTTAAGTTGTGTTTGTCTTTGATTTCTCGAAAACCATGGTAAAAAAAACAAACAAGAAAACAAGAAAACCACACACCACATGCAGACACATGGAAGGGGAGAAGAAATGCTCCAGACACCCAGAATGTATCTGTTGACTTGCATCAAGCATCTGGACAATAGAAATAAATAAATAAAACCCATGTTGGCATCTTCAGTGTCACAACTGCTGTAGCGACAGCTTAAAACAGCTGCAGGTGATAGCATCTCTGAACAGCTTCATTGCCTGCAATTCTCATGACTAAACAGAGCAGCCTTAGGCGTTCCAATCCAGCTGGATTTATCAGTCTGGTTTGAGCACTATGCCAGTATACTTACTCCAGTCCCCAAAGCAGTTCATTCAATAAGTCCTCCTGGACACATTCCAGCAACCTGAAGACTATTTTAGATCTCTATCACGTTTGTTTTAGCAGAACTACTAGGTTGGGCAGTGCAAGACCACAGGTGGCTTGGCATAAAACAGCTTAGATAGATTGAGCCAAACAGATGCCTGTTAAGCAGGGCCAGACCACACTTTGCACAGAGCCACTTGGATGTGTCTGCACTATACTACCCAATACCTATAAGATGAGAGGTAGACATAAGCACAGGAAATATCTGCAGTCCCAGCAGAACTGGTCTCAGCAGCACAAGTCCCAACACTTTTCTGCAGTTCTATCCTCTAAAGCACGCATTTCTCATCAGGTCATAAAATAAAATAGGTCATAATCAAGACTGTTGCCGAAAGATGCACAGGTGCCAAACTCTTTGGAGCCTCTGCAGGCATCTCAAGTATTTCGAAGTTATTTTATGGAGAAAGATGAAAAAGTTCACAAGACTAATGCAGACCTATTACTCAGTTCCCCTCCTTCACCTAGGAAGATGTGCACCTATTGCAAAAGGTTTGCTACAAACCTAGATTTCAAAGCGCTCGAAGGAACAGAGCATTACTCCCATTTCACTGGTGTGTAAATCAAGATGAAGTAGTTTTGTAAGTATTGCTAAAGAGATGAGTGGCAAAGAAAGGACTTTCCTGACTTGGGATGAAATGCTCTACTGAACCACGCTGTACACATCAGTTTGCTTTCTTTCAGATATACTTGACCACTCAACTGTTTCTGGTTTGTCATTTCCTTTGGGGGCAGACAGAGAAAAGAGGAACACACACATCCACCCAGAGATTGAAAAGCACTCTAAGAAAAATCGTTATGCAAGGAAAGGAAACAAATAATGTAGCTACACCACACAACCCAGGGCAGCAAGGTAGCAGACAAGGTTGCAGGCAAATTTGATGCAGGTAAAGGAAACAGTTTAGCTATTGCAGATCTAGCTATTCTCAGAGCACATTAGCTTCACCAAGGTTCAGGCCTTATGTTTAACTTACATTCACTTCCTGAAATAACAGTGTATGCTGTAGAGATTAAGAAAGGAATAGCTCACATAATATCACAATGTTCAGTTCTAACAAAGGACATCCATCTGGACTGTCCTGATAAACAGCACCTGTACTTCCTACGGTATGATATGAATATAGAAAGCAGACAAGTGAGCATTAATTATACATTTAACTATCTTCAGAGCAAAGACCTCTGCTTGCTCTGCATGAATAGATTAATTTAGAAGTTGTCTATTGGGATTGTAGGAGTATCTGATGATTTTATGTTCACTGAGTATTTTCACCATGGTTATCTTTTTCTTCCTCCCGCTTTTTCATAGCACTTTAATCCTCCAAGTTGCACCTAATTCGATATCATGATTCTTTAGTTGAAAGAAGGGAAGAGAACACAAATTGCAGATAATGGCAAGAAGTGATAATCTTGAGAGATCTTTATCCACATGTCAGGATTTAATTAAAGTAAATCAGGAAGGCCTGTGGGGAAGAAAACAAAAAACAAACAAAACAAAAACACACACACAAGTGCTGCAGACACTGTTCATGTTTTAGAGTTTGGTACACCAACTCTAAACCATACAAATCAAATTAGAAATCTTAAATCCCACTTAGCTGCAGATATTCTTTTATAATAAACAATCTTGCTCAGATGAAGTTGAAACAAATAGGCCATGTTAGTCTACACTTTTTTTTTTTGTATGAGAACTTTTCACAAGGAATTTCAAAGTATTTTGGACTTGATGGAGTTCAGAATTTATATACTCAAATTTCAGTTTTCCACAAAGACT